>JABUQX010026208.1:47500-50000 GCA_015478945.1 Trachelipus rathkii
AAGCGTATTTGTAAACCAAAAAGTAGCTTGGCCCAATGGACTGGCCATTGATTGGGCCACGAGTGAATTATTTTGGACAGACGCAAAACTCGACCACATTCAAGCCATTCGTCTCGATGGAAGAGACAGGCGAACGGTTGTGACGGGCAAAGGTACTTTTATAATAAAAAAAACAAGTGATTAAACAATTCACCTGTAATTTTTTTAGCCATTTATTAAAATATTCTTTTAACTTTAATAGAAGTAAATCATCCATACGGAGTGGCGGTTTTGGGAGATTGGGTCTACTGGACGGACTGGGAGTCGAAAACACTTCACAAAGCCAAGAAAAATTCTGGTACAAGAATCACTCCTTTAAGGACTGGACACTCCGGATTGATGGATTTGAAAGCTTTTCCAGTAATGATATATATATATATATATATATATATATATATATATATATATATATATATATATATATATATATATATATATATATATATATATATATATATATATATATATATATATATATATATATATATATATATATTTATATATTGTTAGCAAAAGCTGCAAAATAAATTTTTGCTAACAGTTAATATATTTTCAAGAGAATAAAACAACTGCAATATTTGTTTGCGCATGACAGTTATGGTTACGAAATTATTATAATTTTCCAATATCGCTGTAAGTACCTTTAGGTGGCTATATTACAGAAAACTATTAGTGTAACTAAGACTTCTTTATCAGAGCAGAGGATTTCGTTTTTCTCTTTGTCACGATCATGAGTTTGATTCTCTTTAGAATTCTTCAATTTTTTATGAGGACAAGACGAGAATGATTAGAATTTTATGGAGCAGTTTAGTTTCTTTATTATCTTCTTTATTATATTCTGATGATAACGAATGCTTTTACTCTTAGGGCCCTTCGTTATCGGAAAATGTATGTGGCTCAGCAAATGGTGGATGCTCTCATCTTTGCTTACGAAATCCTCAAGGATATTCGTGCACTTGTCCAACAGGACTCATTTTGACAGTATGTTTGAGTAATAAATTTGAATAAGAATTTATATTTGTCCTTATACTGCTGAGTTATTTTCATTGGTCTTAATATAAATTAATTAGTTTTCCAACTAGAGCTTAACTTTAACATTTTTTTTATAGGATGGGCGACAATGTGCTACTGTGCCTTCCAAGTACCTGGTAATTGCCTCTAAAGGTTTGCTCAGAAGAATTTCTCTCGACGTTCCTCCTCTTTGGGATGTTGGTATTGAAGTCCCGGGTACAGGGCATCCAGTATCCGTCGACGTCCATTATAAGAGGCAGCAACTTTTTTATAGTGATTCAGATTTTGATACTATTAGGTAAGTTACTGAATGATTCTTCGACAATACTAAACATAACGAACGTCATCCCTGTCAGTTTACCACTTAACTTGGATATTTCTCCATCGTAACCTCTTACTATTTCAATAACAATCCTTTCCTTTATCAGGGTGATATCCCTGGAGAATACAACATACCCTGAGACCGTCCCTACTCATGCATTTTCTGCACCTGATGGTATAGCTGTGGATTGGGTTGCAGATAACCTTTACTGGACCGATGCTGCCAACAAATTAATTGAAGTGGCTCGAATAGGAAGCTACAGTCAAAAAGTCATTGTCCGATCAGACTTGCATGAGCCAAGAGCCATTGCTGTCTTTCCTTCAAAAGGGTACGTACGTCTTACTATAACTAAAATCTAATACTTCACTAAACAATCCAAGGTCTGAGTCCATTAATTATTAACAGTTTCTTTTTTCTATATTAAAAGTAACAATTCCATAAACTGATAACAAATTTATCTTGAAATTGTTAAACTTAAAACAAACATATTTTCCAATATATAAATATAATAGTATAATATAAAATATATATAATAATATATTATATATATGTGTTTTTGTATAGTATATTCTTACTACGATTACTTTTGATTAAATCATATGGTAACCAACTTTGTATAAATAATATATTATTATAATATATATATATATACTATATTATTATTATATATATATATATATATAGTATATATATATATATATTATATAATAATATTATATATATATATATATATATAGTATATATATAATATAATATATATTATATATATACGTATATATATATATATATATATATATTTAGATAATATATCATATAATATATATATAAAATATATATATAATATAATATATATATAAATATATATATATATATATATATATATATATATAAAATTTGTAAGTGTCAGTTTCTTGTCTTAGGTACATGTTCTGGAGTGACTGGGGCAACGAATCAAAGATCGAAAGGTCTGCTTTAGACGGGAGTGATCGAACAGTAATAATATCATCAGATATTGGGTGGCCAAACGGTTTGGTCATTGACACACAAAATAGCTTTCTTTTTTGGACAGACGCGCACAGAGACACTTAGAGAAGTCGGATTTAAATGGCGAAAACCGGGTTCAACTTC
>JABUQX010026208.1:52500-55000 GCA_015478945.1 Trachelipus rathkii
CTTATTGAGGTATTTTAGCTCGAACCGACGATTTTCAAGTCTCTAGATTGTAGTATAGGTGGTATCCTTCCGCGATGGAGCGTAGCTCAAAATATCGCTTACGCCTTGTTGCGGGTTCAATGTGGGAGAGTTATGGCTTAAGATGAGTATTGTTGAGCATGATGACGTATATCGGCGTCGTAGACGGAATACGTACCCTGCGTCCCCCGTAAAGGGACGTATTCCCTCTAAAAAATGTAAATTGATCGTAGAAAGACTGAAATTGATAAGAAGATTGATTCCCGTAAGATACATCGAATCTGAGTCGAAAAACGATTCTTGAAAGGAATCGTTTTTTTACGCATTCCGACTCTGCTCCGCTTCCGGTCGACTCCGACTTCGACTCCGGCCCCGACTCCGGCTCTTTCAAAATTACCAACTTCGACTCCGACTCCGCTGTCACCACGCGAACGACTTTGGGGCCAAAACTCTGAAGTTTTTCTTCTTCTTCTTCTCTCTTTTCTTCTTCTTCTTTCTTCTCTTCTTCTTTTCCTTCTTCTTCTTTCTTCTTTTCTTCTTCTTCTTCTTTTATTATTATTATAGATTATGTGATTATTATTATTTATTATATTATTATTATGGTATTTTATTATGATTATTATATATTGATTGATTATTATATTATAGTTATGTTATTTATTATAGTTATTATTATTATTATAAATAATTTTCAGGCCGGCTCCGGCTCAGCCTATGGCTCCAATAATCTACATGGGGTAGAGTTATCGTATTGGGTTTAAATTTTTGGATGGGGTTTTAGGTGGGAGACATAATCCTCAACGTAATGAGTATACGTCCCCGTGGGTCCCCCGGACCCACCCCCTTAAAAAATCGAAGTTTTCTAATAGGCTGAAATTTGGTGAAAGGATTCAGAGAGTTTCTAGAAATAGTTGGTATCGGATTCGAGGAGTCGGCGCCGGCACCGGTGCCGGAGCCAAAGTGGTGCCAAGTATGATAAAAATTCGGTGTTATATAACAAACAATATGTTGTTGATAGTGATTACGTCTTGAAATTCTCAAGATGTTGGATACAGTTTACAGGATGCCAAGGAAGCCCCAGAGGGGGATTCGCTCTCATCATTGGAAATTGACATAGGACGATGAAACTCGTTATACTCATATATAGTACTCCAGCAGATATATGGTTAAATGGCCGTGCACCCCCTAGAGGGGGTGCTGACCCCCAAACTGAAATATTGACATAGAACGATGAAACTTGGTATACATCATTCTTATGATTTCATCGATACAGAAAATAAAAAAAATAAAAAAAATTAAAAATTAAAAATAAATTAAAAAAAAAAGTAAAAAAATTAAAAAAAATAAAAAGTCATAAAAAAAAAAATTAAAAAAAAATGAAGCGTGAAGCGGGTTCGGCCTGAGCCCGAAGGCTGAGGCTTTTACCCTCGCTGCGGAGGGAATCGCCCGTTACGAAACCCTTAGGGTATCCCCATTCGCGATCACACCGCTTCAAGGGCGGCATCCCTTGGGTTGACATAAGTAGTGCGTACGTGTGCCAAATCGCCTTTGTATGATCGAGTGCCGAAAACCTATCAGATTGTTATAGTAAAGCTTTGGAGAGTGTTATACTTGTTAATGTCTACAGTTATCTCACATGTCTACGTTTTATTCATAGTTCAAAATGATGTTTTATTTATATGCAATACACTTTGATGAATGTAGTATCAATTCATAGTCCAAGATGTTTATCTTTGAAAGTTTGGACACTTTGTTAAGGACTTTTTGTTAGATAATGCTGCTTTATCTGTCGATGTTATGCTTGAAAAGTCAGTATAGGTTTTTGCTGTATGATGAGGGATAAGTTCCTTGCAGAATCATTTTTCGACTCAGATTCGATTTCCTTGGAATCGGAATCTTCGTATCAAATTTCATCTCCTAGAAACTTCTGAACCTTTGAGGACGAAAAACAACGTATTCTTCGTCTCGACGAGATTACGTCATCATGCTCAAAAAGCATAACTCTATCTTAATCCTAATCTTCACCCACGGGAACCGCAACAAGGCGTAAGCGACATTTCTGCTACCCCTCTCGGGGGGGGTAACCCTAGTGAGTACATCCTAGAGACTGAAAACTCTTCGTTCGAGCCTAATACCTCAATAGATTATATTCCAAGTTTCAGACATGTACCTCTTATACCTTTTGAGAAATCGGTGTAGATCCCATACTGGAATATAACTACTCCGTTTATGATTAGAATATTGCACTTTACGTAGTCTAGGTTAGGTTAGGTTGGTTAGTTTGGTTAGATTAAGTTTAGTTAGACTAAGATAGCAGAAAAAAAAAATACCCCCCCCAAAAAAAAAAATTGCTAAATTAATCGTTTTTTAAAGACTTGTTGTTGAATATCATTTAAAATACAATTTAAACATTATTAAACAAAAAATAAATCATTTTAAACTCATTTTTAACAAATAAATTAGTAGAGACTTGAAACGGAAA
>JABUQX010026208.1:60000-75833 GCA_015478945.1 Trachelipus rathkii
TATATATTTATATACTATATATTATATAATTATATATATTAATTAATTTGATATATTATATAATTATTATATATTATATCTATTATATATATATATACGTTTAATATACTTATATATAATATATTATAATTATATATATATATAATATATATTATATATATATATATATATATATATCTATTATTATATTATTATTAATAATATATTATATATATTATATTATATATATTTATATTATATTATATTAATAATATATATATATAAATATATTATATATATATAAAATATATAATAATATAATTTATGATAATATATATATATAATTTATTATATATAAATTATATATTATATATACTAATATATATTATATAGATATATCTGTATCAATGTAGTATACCATGTTAAAACTGTTAATTTATAAGAAGAGCTTTTTAATGTTGAAAATTACAATGTTCAGTTTTACTGGTTAATATATAATTTTCTATATAATATATACTATATATTAATATATATATATATATATATAATAATATATTGATATATATATATTTATTATATAATATATTATATATATTATTATATATATATATTATATAATATATTTATAATAATATATATATTATATATATATATATATATATATATAATATATAATATTATACGAAATTATTAACATATCTGTGAGTTTAAAAATTAGAAATTTAAATAAAATTGAGGATGAAAAACTCGTTTAATGCAATGATTAAATTTCGCCAAGAAAAGTGAAAATATTAATTTTATTTTTTCTTTGTTTGTTTTTTTTTATTTATTGCTTTTCCTTTTCAAGAGGAGCAGGGCGGGGAGCATCATATTTTTCGACCAAAATTTAAAATTTTTCCAAAAAAAGTAAAAAAAACAAACAACAACACAAACAGAAAGCATGAAACAAGAAGCATTCGCACCAAAAACACGTTTGTTTCTTAAATTAATTAAATGTGTATGTGTTCGTGGCCCGCGGGCCCAAAGGGTTGATTGCCGCTTGCCAAGTGTTTCGTGAGGCCGCGGGTCAAAGTCATGCTGTCCGCGGGCTATTTGCATATTTGCATCAAAAACCTGCAGCTGATTATTCTTTCGATAAAATGATGTATGATTTTTTTTTATTAACATGAAATCATTGAACGATTTTTATTTATTTATTATTTTTTTAAAATGCACAAATAAGACAATATTTATAGATCTATGTAAATCTTTACATTGATATTTATTTATTTATTATTATTATCATTTATTGTTTTTATTATTTATATTATTATTATATTATTATTATTGATTATTTTATTATATATTATTATATTATAATTTATTATTATTATTAATTATTATTATTATTATTATATTATTATTATTATTATTATTATTATTATTATTATTATTATTATTATTATTATTATTATTATTATTATTATTATTATTATTATTATTATTATTATGATTATTTTTATTATATTTTATTATGATTATTATATTATTATTATTATTATTTATCATTATTATTATTAATTATTATTATTATTATTATTATTTTATTATTTTATTATTATTATTATTATTTTCTAAATAAAAAAATTTAAATGGAAAATTGTATTATATTTTTACATACTCATATTATTATAATTTGTTTTTTTATATTAAATTTTTATAAACTAGAAAGTTTTTGAATTTATTATATTATTATTAATATATTTACTATGTTGAAGTTTATTTATATTATATTTAATCTATTTATTATTTAGCGATTTATTACTGATTTCTAAACACCGGAAAAATTTTTTAAAATGAATATTTTAAATTATATAAACTTTATTTCATTAAATAATAATATAATAGATAATAATAATATAATTAATAATAATTAATAATAATAATATAATAATAATAATAATAATAATATAATAATAATAATAATTATTAAATAATAATAATTAATAATTGATAATATAATAATAATAATAATAATAATTAATAATAAAATAATAATTGAATAATAATAATAATATAATAATAATAAATAATAATAATTTATAATAATATAATAATAATAATATAAATATAATCATAATAACGCACACAACGATAACGATAACGCGTAACGATAACCCGATACGTAAAATGGATAATGATTATAATGATAAATATAATGATTAATGATAATGATAATGAAATGATAATAATAAAAAATAATAATAATAATATTAAATAATAAATAATTATCAATAATAATAATTATAATAAATAAATAATATAATAATATAATAAGTAATAATATAATATTAATAAATATAATAATAATAAATAATAATAATAATATAATAATTAATAATAATATAATGATAATATTAATCATAATAATAATAATAATATCATAATAATAATAATAATATTACCTGAAATTAAATTAATCTGACAGGAAACAATTTTTAATATATATAGTATATATATATATATATATTTTAATATATAGGACGTCGGCAAAGAAAAAAAGGAAAACATAACAGATATTATGTTTTAAAAAAATGTAATCATATATATATTATATATATATTATATCATATATATATTATATATATAATATATATATTATTATATATTAATAATATATAAGAACAGTATCGAATATGTGCACTTAAAGTTTAAAAGCAACAACAACAGCCTGTGACCAACTTTAAATTATTAAATTATATTCTCTACAACAAATGGCAAAAACAGTTTTACGACAGGTTAAAGTTGTGAAAATAATATGTGGAGAGATAAATGTCAATTACAACCTTTGAGATTGAAGCTTTAACATTGATTAAAGTTATGGAGAATTTGTTCATGCCTAAAACAGTCACAAGATAAAGTAAATGTCTGGGTTAGAAAAGGAAGCAATGATTTAGAAGGAAAAAATGAATTCAATGATTCGTGCTTAAAGGAAAAAGGTTGCGAGGATAATAACATGTACAATATTCTGATAAAACCAGAAGCTTGAAAAACCAGGCACCAAATAATGCATAATGAACACGGATGATATTTTTTTTTAATTCACGTCCTTACCAGGAAGCATGCAAACAGGTAGATGTTCTAATTAATATATCGTCAGGTAAATTTTTCATATGCACAATTTCACAACAGAAGCACTCAATAGTCTATCCAAAAAACCACCTGCGTCAAAGCACAAATTGAACACGTTTGAAACATATCTCACACACTTGTTCAAAAGCGTCCATTACGTTGCAATGGTTAAGTAGACTTCTACGATGTTGCTGCATAAAGATAGTCTTTACGTGTTTCCAGGTATATATATTATATATAATATATATTAATATAATATTTATTATTATATATATATATATAATATTATATATTTATATATATATATATAGGTATATATAGGGGTTCCCAGTAGAAATGGAAGAGTGCATAAGAGGTGAAGAAGAGGTCGGAGTCGAGTTCAGAGAAGGAACGAGTTTGGAGAAGAAGTCTGAGTCTCGATGAGTCGGAGATTGACAACGATACCAGTGCTTAGCTCTCGGTGCGTTTGCCGAGTAGTAAACATTCGTATAACAACATGTTGGTTCCTAATATGATATCGGGTCTGTAGGATCTCGATAGATGTTTAAAACCTTCAAAAAAAAAAATTAAATTAAAATCAATTAATAATATAATTAATAATAATAATAATAATAATAATAATAATATAATAATAATAATAATAATAATAATAAATAATAATATATAATTAAATAATAATATAATAATATAATCTAAATAAAATAATAATAATAATAATATAATAATAATAATAATAATAATAATAATAATAATAATAATAATAATAATAATAATAATAATATAATAATAAATAATAATAATAATAATAATAATAATAATAAAAATATTTTGTTTAAAAATATAATTTTAATTAAAACTTTTATGCTGTTTCATATGTTTATAACGTAAAAATTTTTCGTTTTTACACCATCTAAAGCAGTAAATCAATAAACTAAACCACCCACTTTACCCCTCCCCATCCTATCCATGATCTATTTGATCCATTGATTCAAGCATATTTTGTATAACCTAATACAAAACTTTTATTCACCTATTTAAGTTTCATTAAAAATTACAAATTTTTACAACCCTAAAGCAGTAATCAGTAAAATCAAACCACCAACCCACCTCCCCACCCAACCGTGATCTATTGATCTATTTGATCTATTGATCAATGTCAATATTTTGTTAATTTAAACAGCAAAACTTTATTATTTTTTGTTTATAACGTAATTTTTTTTCTTTTTAATACTAAAGCAGTAAATCATAAATCAGTAAATCAAACCCCCCAACCCTACCCTCCTACACCACCCATGATCTATTGATCTATTGATCTATTGATCTATTAATTCAAGTTCATATTTGTATAATTAACACAAAAAATTCATTTATTTTTATTATTATTTCGTTTAATTTAATATATCTTTTACCAAAATTTTTATTTATTTTATTGCTTATAACTTAAAAAAACTAGCGTTTTTACACCTCTAAAGCAGTAAATCAGTTAAAGTCAGTAAATCAAACCACCTTCCTCCGGACTCTCCTCTCCATTACCTACAGATCAAATGATCCCTGTTCATGTAACTTCGAGTATCATTTTGTAACATTCCATAAAATCAAAGTTCTTTATATACTGCACCAAACAATAATTGCTACGTAACAAATTTTCACCATTAATTGCTAAATAGAATCTCCTGAACTTAGAGTATAATATACCAACCGACAAACCTAACTACCTTACGCACGAATTAAACAGCCAACATTAACAAAGTTCCATCTTAACAACAGTTAAAGTAACTAACATTGCATACAGAACGTAACCTATTCACACTTTTTCAAACATATCCCTAACATATCATTGGAATTTAATAAAAAATGAATATTTAAATTTTTTTTTATCATAACCACTTACCTAATTATCATACAGACCAACTGAATATATGCTAAGGTAACAAAGTTTCACATCAATAAAGCTACAATATCATAACCTGAACAATATAATCCAAACGACAAACCTAACATACCTCACGTAATAATCTGCTAAGCTAACATTCACAAAGTTCCTACTTATCAAAGGTTAAGTAGCTAACAGACATACAAAACTCAATGGAATCCCCACTTTTCCAACATATCGAGCAGCAGCTAAAGCCAGTATTATCTAACAAAATCCTTTAAAGTGACCAATCCTATCAAAGATACCAGAAGTCTTGAAACTCATGGGAATTGATACATCCTTCATCAAGGTGATCACTCTATCAAATATAACATCATTTTGAAACGTGAATAATGTAGCCATTAGCAAAATTCTTGGGCAAACCTTAACATTACTCAGCAAAACTTAGACTAAAGCCCATGTTTCAAACACATCATTCACAGTAGCGCAGTAATTATCTACGAAACTTATCATCTCTACAAATCGTGTTAATTTTCAGGGTTATCATGAATAATTGAACAAAACTTACAGAAATTAAACATAGCCTAACATATCTAACACTTACAAGTGGGCGAAAAACCCTAACAATAGATACTAACTTGAACTAGAATAAGAACATCAAAATTGGGACCTCATGATAAGTCTCATCTAACCCTTCCTTACACCAGCAAAACTCAAACCTATCCCTAGCTTTCATCATACCATTTCAGAGCTAAAGCGATTATCTAACAAAATTTCTTAAAAAAGTGTCCACTTCTCAAAGTACAGCATCGTTTAAACTATGAATACGATACTATATTTCATCAAGTACTAGCATATCAAAATTATAACATAATTTTGGAACTATGAGTAAAACGCGGACATACGCAAAATTCTCATGTCAAACATCCATAACGATAACCTGATCGATATACGACAACGAACAACGCTTACATAATATTTCCTGAACTAAAAACATTATAGCACAAGCATACCTGATAACATTAAGCTGTGGATAAACTGCCAAAATTAAACAAGTATAACATACGCTTAATGATATGTCAGGTATGTTTTTGCTTAACTATATGTATTATTTACTGTTGATTTACTGATTTACTACTTTAGGGTGTGTTAGAAAATGCAAATTTGTAAGTTTTAAGCATAAAAAGAATAAAGTATTTAGTAATGTTATACAAAATATGACTGAATCAATAATCAATAGTCACTTTTGGGGTGGGAGAGGGAGGCAATTGAGCTATTGATTTACGGTTTTACTGTTTTAGTTTGAGTAAAAATGTAAATTTTTACGATTATAAACATAAAACAGAATAAATTGTTTTTGTGTTATATCATACAAAATATGTCTTGAATCAAATAACAATAGAATTCAATAGATCATGGTGAGAGGAGGGGCTAGGGGTGAATTTATTTTACTTGATTTCCCACTGACTTTTACTGCTTATAAGAATGTGTAAAAATGCAATTTTTTACTCTAAAACATAAAAACGCATAGAAATTTAGTAAAAATAATATATTGTTAAACAAAATTTATAATTTTTTATTTTATTTTAATTCCAATTTTAATATATATTGGACGTTCGGCAACAATGATATTCGAACATTTAGAGACCGGATCTAAAATATTAAGACACCAACATTGTTGTTATTGTATTGTTTACTACCTCGGCAACGCACCGGAGCTAGCAACTATGTACGTTGTCAACTCCGCATTCATCAGATTTCCGACTCCTTTCCATAATCTTTCCTTCTCTGACTCGACTCCAACTCTTCTTTCACTGCTCTTATGCACTTCGTCTATTTTGCTGGAACACCCTTTAACAACTGAAACCCTCATCACTTCGAGTATCTACGGTTCAGAAACATATTATTAAGGACAGTCGAGTGATTGCCCTTAACGTTTGACCGCATACCACCCCCTTTCGATATGAAGGAGATAGAGATATAGTCTGAAACTTTGAATATAAGTATGATATTAGTGTTTGAAGCTTCGAAACGTTGTAAATTTCAAGTTCTCTAGGATGTCTATTAGAGGGGTCACCCCCGAGAGCGTAGACGCTACGCCCGCGTTTATACCCTTTTGGCTTCCCAAACCCGAGATTGAGTTAAGGCCTAACGGCTAGATCATCGAACTAGGCTGTTTCGATTGCGCGTGAGAGAGAGAGAGCGCGCCCGACGTGCGCATACACCTAACACCCAATGTTATATTATTATTATTACGTCGACGAATCAATCCCGAAGGGAATTTATTCTGAGTTCGAAAACGATCAATGTAAGGATCGTTTTTTTTCTTTTTTTATGCACTCCGACTTTGCTGTTCCGCGAGGTTGCTTCTTCACATTCCGGTTACTGGTCCAATATAAATCTAGGAGGTTAGGCTTAACGCATATCGAGCTAACATTTGCGATGTGACTAATAATGATGACGTAATCTCGTCGAGACGAGATTTACTTCCCTCTGCGTCCCCCCGTAAGGGGAACGCTGCCCCTCTAAAAAAAATAAAATAATCTTAGAAGATTGAAACTTGGAGACAGGTAGAGGATTCGGAGTCGGAGACGAGTTGGAGTTGATTCGGCTCGCGAGTCAGGACCCACGAGGGGGGCTCAGTTTGAAAAAAAGAAGAAATGCATGGAATGCAAAAACAGAGGAAGAGAAGAAAGAAGAAGGAAGAAGAAAGGAAGTGAGGAAAGAGGAATGGAGAGGAGAAGAAGAGAGGAGGGTCTGAGAGTAGGCACCGGACACCGGTGTAGTAAGCCGATGCGGTGTCTAGTTAGTAAACATTGGTATAACAACAATGTTGGTGCTTATATATGGTATTGGATCTGTAGATTTCGAAAATAATGTTTCAGAACATCAAGAAAAAATAAATATAAATAAATAAATAATAAATAAATTAATATAAATAAATTCCTATTCTTTTTGTTTATAACTTAACAAATTTACGTTTTTACATACCCTAAAGTCAGTAAATCAAGTATTTTTTTTTTTTTTTGTTTTTATTTTTTTTTTTAATCAAACCACCATCATCCACCACCCCCCTGTCCATCCTTGAACTATTGATCTATTGATTCAAGTCACATATTCGAGTATCATTTTGGATAAAATAAAATAAATCAAGTTCTTTATACAAGATCAATCAATATATGTTAACGTAACAAAGTTTTTCACATTAATAAAAGCTTACTTAGCATTCATCTGAACTAATGAATAATAACCACAACGACAAACCTCCGCCACATCTTAAATAGGAAATAAATTTGTTAACGTAAACAAAGTTTCACATCTAACACCAGTAAAGTAACTACCATATCATCCCAAAACGTAAACTTATTCACACTTTCAAACATGTCTAAACATATGCCGATGTTTAAATATTTACATTAACATCGGTAATATTTAACAAAAAACTTTACTATAACCCTTGTGTAAATTTATCATTACAGACCTGGAAAGTATGCATAACGTAGCAAAGTCTTTCATATTATAAAGTCAACATAACATTACCAGAACTAAGTAATATGAATATACAACGACAACCTAACACCTCTTCAGCAAGAATACATACTCTACATTAACAACGATCCAAACTTATCAACAGTAAAACTAACTAACAAGACTCACAAAAAACACAATCCATTCATTATCATACATATCTCCAACATGACAATGGACCAACGAATATATAGTATAATTAAACAATAAATTAGCATAACCTTACCTAACCAGCATATACTAATGGGGTAAAGCAAGGCAAAGTGAAGTTTTACTCTCTTAAAGCTTAACTATGACACATACGTAACCTTAACACACAACAACCAACGAATAAACAGCTATCACATTAACAACTTAGTCAATTAAAGCGAACAAAGCAGACAGTGAAAGGTTTTCATGTTTTATAACATTCATTTCATTGAAAAACATATAAATACATTAAAAACATAAGCTATTTTTTTAAATATACTTTTAATTATCTTAGTCAAGAGACATAGGATTCACATAAACTGTACGTTCTATATATTCTCTAAAGATTCAACACCCTTTGAAATAATGTAAGTATAAAGGCTCAGCCCGGCACTAACCATTTTTTCGGCATATTTATCAGCAGCACTCATTACTCTCCACTACAAGAGAGCAATTAAACTCATACAGCTGATAGTTATTAAACGCATTCCTGTAATACTGCATTAACGGGAAAACCACATGTTTCCGGTGTAATATCATAGATTACACCATGTGCTATATGTATTAGTCCTCAAGTATGTCAACATTGTTAAAGATTCGATGTTAATTCGTTTTTTATTTTAAGCATGCTGTAATAAATTTTCCAGGTGTTCGAACATCGTGAAAAACCCTATACAGGTCGATAGAAGTCACATCGAATGGGTTCCAGTAGTGGCGTACATCAATCTCTTAATATATGCACACGACCGAGAACATAACGTCTAATTCTATTAGAACCACTACGTTGTCTTCCCAGTTAGCAATATTTTCACTAAGCGTCGTATCTTTCGGATAACAAACAACTATATCCTACCCAGGCAGCTGCGATATCGATAATCTTGATGAATCCAACAGCAACAACGAATAAAGGTCTATTATTGACCCTCTGGCAGGAATACAAGCAAGGTAGCGACCGCCACTTTGGTTTACGATTAAATATATAAATTGACACATCGGTTGGAATAATCGAAGTCTCGTGAATGATATCAACAACAGGTGTAGAGATGCGAGGAGAAGTCATCGTACCAGTACAGCGAAAAAATGTCTACTGTACGGAAAGCGTATGCTTAAACAACCCTATAGGTAATAAGATTCTTCCTTTCAACCAATCAGAAGAAGTAAAACAGAGATACAACGCACGAACGAACTCATATCAGTTCAAAAAGGGATATATTCTCGCTCTAGACAAACAACAAACAAACACAACAACAACAACAACACAAACAACAATAAATATAGTACAAAAATAAGTTCTTTATATACTCAACAACGAATACTATGCTAAGTAACATTGTTTTCACATTATAAGCTAACATAGCATTACCAGAACTAAGAATATAATTTTTACAATAACCAAATCTAACACATCTTTAACACGATAAAACTAACATTAACAAAGTTCCATACTTAACAGCAGTAATGTACCTAGCATAGCATACACAAACGTAACCTATTCACACTTTTTCAAGCATATCTCTAACATATCAATTTAATTTTACATTAACAACTGACTTACGTAGCATTTAGAGTATCATTTCGGATAACATAGCGCAAAATGTTCTTTATGAACTAACCATCGCATATATGCTAACATAACAAGGTTTCATATTAATATAGCTAAACATAGCATCATATGAACTAGAAAATAATGTAACACGACAAATAACACAACTTAAGCAAGAATAAAGTGTTAACATTAACAAAGCTCCACACTTAAACCTGTAAAGTAACTAACATTGCATACAAACCGTAAACCTATTCACACTTTTTCCAAGCATATCTCTAACATATACTTAATTTTACATTGACATAGTTAATATTTAACAAGGATATCATAATCTTTGTCCAATTATTAATTACAGACCAAAGAACTAATTGTAAACTATAACAAGTTTTATCAAACATAACACAAAAATAGTTCTTTATTATATACACATCAAATATGCTTAACCAACAAAACTTTAGCATCAATAAAGCTAACATCTCATAACCGCAACTAAGAATATAATCGTACAAAGGCAAACTTAACATACATCGCGTATGAATAAATCAGCAAACATCTCTGAAATATCCCTAACTTATCAAAGGTACAGTAGCTAATAGCGTTCCATACAATACTCATATGTTTCCCACTTTTCTCCGATATCAGCAACAGGTAAAGCCGCATCCTCTTACCAAAATCCCTTAACAAAGTGACCAATCAATCAAAGATACCAACATCTGATATGAATTAACACCATCTTCATCAAGGTGTCACTCGTTTTGAGTATAACATCAATTATATGAATAAACATAAACATTAGCAAAATTCTAGGGCAACCTAACACATTACCCAACAAAAACTTAACTTAGGCTCACGTTTCTACCACATCATCGTCAGTTAACACAGTTAATATCTTACAAAAACCATCATTCTCTACATCAGTGGATTTTCACATTGTCATATAATTATTTAACATAACGTACCTAACTTATACGAATAAACCAGTTTTACATTAATCAAGAGTATTCTAAAGCCAACCATAACCTTCGAGAGAAAACCAGGGATGCGACCCTATGTAACACCTAACGCTTTCAGGAGGTAACATGAAATATCTTTATCCTTACCCTATTTTAGACCCCGCCCCCCTTCAGAAAATATCAATTTCAAAACTGTAAGATTTGGCAACAGGCGCATTCTACAGAGGCGATTTGATAAGCACCCCCCCACAAAAAACCATATGATAACACTGTAAGCACTACTATGGAGATCACCCAGAGAGATGCAGAAGACCCATCTCGGGTACCCGAAGGGGGTGTAAGCGTTAAGGGCACACCCTTTGGGCTGTAGCCCTTATGTAACGCTTCATCCCCCTTCAGGGTTACCCCGAGAGGGTCTTCGTGCATCTCTCTGGGGTGATCTCCAAATAGTGCTTACAGTGCTTACAATGCTATCAAAATCGCCTCTGTATGATGCGCTGTTGCCAAATCTACAGTTTTGAATTGATATTTTCTGAAGCCGCGTGGTACTATAGAGTAAGATAAAAAGTATCATTACTACCTTACCTGAAAGCGTTAGGTGTATACAAGGGGGGCATCCCCTGGGTTTTCTCTCGGAAAGGTTATGTGTTGCTTTAGTACTTTTGATTAATGAAAACTGTTATCGTTAAGTTAGGTAACGTTACTGTTAAATATTACATTGACAATGTGAAAAATAACACTGATTGTTAGAGAAATGATAGTTTTGAATTTACTGTGTTAACTGACGAATATGTGTTAGAACTTGAGCCTGCGTTAAGTTTTTGTTGGGTTAATGTTAGGTCTTCCCTAGAATTTTGCTAAATGTCTATGTTTAATTCATATGTCAATATGATTGTTATACTCAAAACGAGTGACACCTTGATGAAGATGGTATCAATTTTTGAGTTTCGATGTTGTATCTTTGTTTACATCTGTTCCCGTCCAGTTAAGGCGATTTTTAAGATGATGCGCTTTACCTGTTGCCTATATGCGGGTAAAGTGGGAACATATCGAGTATTGATGACCTCATTAGCTACTTTACTTTGATAATAGGGAATTTCAGGATGTTTGCTGATTATTCATACGCGACGTATGTTAAGTTTGCCTTTGTAAATTTATTCTTAGTTCGGTTATGATATGTTAGCTTATTGATTCTAAAGCTTTGTTGATTAAGCATATATTCGTGGTTAAGTATATAAAGAACTTATTTTGTGTATGTTTGGATTAAAACTTGTTATTGTTACAAGTGTGAGTGGCGTTGTTTGTTTGATGATTTGGGACAATTATTGATTAAATTTCCTTCTTAAATGTACTTTTACTATGTCTATATGTTTATTTAAATTAACTCGGTTAATGATATGTAGAGATATGCTTGGAAAAAGTTGAATAGTACGTTTGTATGCTCTTGTTGTATATATGTTAGTACTGTTACAGTTGTTAGTGTTGTTCTGTCTTTTTGTTATTGTATACTCTTTCTATTCTCTTGCTTATAGTTTGTGTATTATGTTTTTTGTTCCTTTTGTACATTTAGTCTTTCTTTTGTTTTTGTGATGGCGTTATCGTTAGGAATTATGAATATTGAAGGAAACGTCGAGTTTGTATGTTAGCTGTATATATTGCGATGTGTTGTTTGTACGTAAAAGAACTGTCATTTTCTCTCTTATGTGTTTATATCCGTACTTACTGATACTGCGTATGAAGTTTCTAGCGTTGATGAATGCAGTTGTTAATGTGAATGAATTAACATAGTTTTCGTCATGTTTATAGATAGTGAATGCTTAGTGATATTGAGTGGATTGTCGTGAGAAGAGTTGACGTTTTGTTTATGCTGTGCTTTGGACTTTTATGTGTATTAAGTATGAACTTTTTTATATGTTAGTTGTTATATTTTCTTCGGTAATGTTGTTGTTATAGATGTTTGTTGTTTTAGTTAAGTTATATTGTCTTTTCTTCTTTGGAGTTAGTATGCGGTGATTTAGCTATATGATATGTGAAAGGCATAGTGTTTTCTTTGTTAGCATTATTCGTTTGGTTTTGTATTAATTAAATGACACTTTATTTTTTTACTTGTTATTTTGTTGTTTTTGTTGTTGTTGTTGTTGTGTTTGTGTTGTTTCTAGCGTATAGAATATATACCCCTTTTGAACTGATTTGGTTCGTTTCGTGCGTTTGTATTTCTTGTGTTACTTTTCTTGATTGTATAAGAAATGAGCTTCATTCACCTATAATGGTTTTTTTACGCATACTCGTTTCCTCTTAGTTAGGACATTTTTTTCGTCTCTTTTTGTATCTTGTACTATAATTTTCCTGCGCGTTTATCGTGTTATCATACCGTGTTGTTTTGAGTATTCTTCACTTTTGTATGTTTCTGTTTGTTTTTCGCAAGTATTTAGGCTGTTTCTGTTTGTTGGTCTATTATATACTTTTGATGAATCTCTGTAATATCCTAATGGTCGTATTGGAGTTTCTCGTTACTCTGTTGCTGTGGTTTTCCTGCCAGAGGTCAAAGAATTAAGACCTTTTTATTCGTGTGGGCTGATGGATTCATCATATGTGGTTTATGTCGGAGTTGTCGTGTGATTTTTTCGCTCTGAGCTATAATTTGGTTAGAATGGATTAAGGTTTTGTTATTCCGAAATGATCGACGCTTAGTGAAATATCTAAACTGGTGAGTAGACGAGATTGATAGATGTGGTTTGAAGTAGGAATAGACGTTGTTTCTCGTCGGTGGTGATGTTGACTAATATTAAAACCCTTGAGTTCGCGGTATCTGACTGGAAAGGTCTCAGTCGATATTGTGGTTTTGGTTAATTGTGGGTTTGTGTACCTTTCTTCATCGCACTTGTATAGTTTGCGTGTGAAGTCCGAACATCTTAGTATAAGTATTACAGATTTGTGCTGGTTAGAAGTGATTTGATTATAGAACGATTGGTTTTTTACTTGTATCTTAATCATTCAATCTCATTAACGAATGTATTGCATTATTGTTCATGTATTCTAATAAGTGTACAATGGTTGATATGTATTGATCATGTTTAATCTATTTATATCTTTACATACACGAAAGCGTGGTGTTCCCAGTGGGATTTATATATTGCTCGTGTAGCTTACTTCTGAGGAATATGCGGTAGTTGTAGAATAACTGATCACGGGGATGATTTATCTGTTCTCGTCTTGTATGTAGTAGAATTTGTGAGGTGCTGTCTGAATCAGAAGAGTAATTGCCGTCTCGATATTAAATGTATTAGCCTGCGTGCAGAGGTACCTTAGTATACTTTACATTTCTTGTCAAGATGTCGTGGGTGGATCCTTTAGTAGAGATTTATATTTTAAGATTTATTCGATACCCTAGTGTTATGATTGATGATCCTTAATGTTCTGGGTGCTGAAAGAATAAATTAATATTACTGTATTTTGATGAAACAATGTAGTTTATGTTTGAGATGATAACGCTCTTTTCATTTATGGAAATTATTAATGTTATTATAATGATAACGTGTGGGTAGTGTTACATATCTTTAAGCTGACATTCGCACTTTTACTTGTTTGTTTCTATTTCTTCATCGAATTTTTCTGTATGAATATCTGATGCTATATGTTTTTTATGTTTGTTAAGTACTTTTAGTTCATTTAGACTATATTCGAGAGTAGAAAATCTTATAGAGCTTAATTTGTCTTTACCCATTAGGGTCTGAATCAATATGGCTGAGTGGTTAGTATAGTTTATCTGTGTAAATTTAATTAGGTTTATTGTTCACTTACTTATGTTTAAGTTCTAGTAGAAATTAATTTGTCAGTGTGTGGAGGAGTTATGATCTTTTGATAAGTCTTGGAGATGTGATTGTTGTTTTTTTTTGTATGTTTTGTAGTTACTTTTACTGTTGATAATGTTGGGATTTGTTTATATTGTTGATTGTTTTACTTTCTTAGTTAGTAGTTTATATGTGTCTATCTGATCTTCCATCTTTTTAAGCCGTAGCAGATCTATATCTTTATCTCTTTTAGTTCTTTTTATACATTTCTCTCTGTTTTCGGAATGTTTTTTGTTTTGACTTTTAATAGATTCAATTACTATTAGTTAATGTTAAGCATACTTTCGCATGTCTGATTATGATAATTACACAAGGTTTTTTATATACGTAAATTTTTGTGTAATATTACCATTGTTACTGTAAAATTAAACTACTTGCTATTTATTATGATGGACCATGTTTGACATATATAGTGTTAGAATTAATACGTATTTGTTATGTTATGTTAGTTACTTTACTGTGTTTAAGTGTGAAACTTTTTGATCGTTTTACATTTTATTTTCCTATTTTCGATTTAGCATTTGTCTGTTGGTGTTTATTATTTTCATTTTTTATCTGATGTTAGATCTGATGCTAAGTAATGCTTTATTCAATGTGATAAACTTTGTTACGAAGCATAATTGTTTTGATCTTTTGTTATAATGAATCTTGATTTATGTTTTCTTTGTTATTCCAATATATGATATATCGAATGTTGACTTGAATCAATCAGATTCAAAGTTCAAGGATGGACAGTTTGAGGGTGATATGGTGGTCTGGTATGTATAGTGATGTTATTGATTTACTGTATTTTATTAGTATTT
>JABUQX010026209.1:0-7500 GCA_015478945.1 Trachelipus rathkii
GCATAAAGAGATAGTGAGGCGTGTGTTAGTCGGGGCCGGTGTCAAAGGTGATTGGTTTAGTATTAATAGCGGGGTGAGACAGGGTGTTATGCCTTCTTGGTTATTCAATTTATATATATTTTAAGTGAGGAAAGAATTAGAGGTGGGGTGGCAGGAAATGGTGTTAGAATGATGGAGAAAGGAGATGAGTGGATGGTACCCT
The DNA here is from genome assembly GCA_015478945.1 of Trachelipus rathkii. Lineage (NCBI taxonomy): Eukaryota > Metazoa > Arthropoda > Malacostraca > Isopoda > Trachelipodidae > Trachelipus > Trachelipus rathkii. The sequence goes on from JABUQX010026209.1 coordinate 203, forward strand.
ACCTATTATATGCGGATGATTTGGTTCTTTGTGGTGAATCTGAAGAGAGTTTGAGAAGATTGCTAGAGAGAGGCAGGGCAAGAAGGGGTTTGAAAGTAAACGTAGATAAGAGTAAGGTTATGGCTGTGAGCGAGGATAGGCTATCAGTGTGAAGTTATGCTAGATGGTGAGTAGCTGCACAAGGTCTGAGTATAAATATTTAGATATATGCTGGATGATAAGGGAACGGATAATGCAGAGTGTAGTATGCTTTGAATGGCAGTGAAGGTGGCTGGTGCATTTTTAAATTGCTGGTAAGGTAAAGAGATTTAAGTCTGAGGTGCTAAAGATCTGCAGGGGGGAATGCTGCTTACCTGTGTTATTTTAAAGTAGTGAGAATCTATGGTCTGGAATAAGAAGAATAGATCTAAAGTTCAATGTGTTCAGATGGACAATCTTAGGGGCGTGCTAGGTGTGAGAAGAATTGATAAAATGAGGAATGAACGTATTAGAGAGTTGTGTGGTGTGAAGAAAGGGGTAAACAAGAGAATAAATGAAAGTATGTTGAGATGGTTTGGTCATGTGGAAATGTGAAGGAAATGTGAGTTTGTTGGTTAAGCGGATGTATAGTGGCGAGTGTGTTGGGAACCGACCGGTTGGCGAGACCGAAGAAAAGGATTGAGTCAGTAGAATGTCGCGTGAGAGAAATGTGAGTTTGGCAGAGGCGAGAAGAAAGGTGCATGATAGGAGAGAATGGCTGGGTGTTGTAAGGGGGTATGGTTGTGGCCCACCTGGGCCAGGGGATGAACCCTACACTTGACGATTTACCATAGTGAGGATCCGTCGCGGTCCCGTGAAGCTCTAGGGTGGATTTTCTGATTGCGACGAGTTCTTACTAATTAATGGTACAGAGGGGGCAGTAAGGATGGGTTTTTTTCGACTCGTCATATTCTTCTACTGCTTTTCTGATGCTTGTCACGCGCACCTTACTCCCAGTCTTGGTAAAAAAAAGGAAGAAAAAAGAAAGAAAAAAAAGATATATATATATATATATATATATATATATATATATTATATATATATATATATATATATATATATATATATATATATATATATATATATATATATATATAATATATATATATATATATATATATATATATAATAATTTATTATATATATATATATATAAGTAAGTATGGTATATATATATATAGTTAGTATATATATATATATAAGTGAGTATATATATATATATATATAGCATATATATATATATATATATATGTTTATATATAATTAATATGAAAACTATGGCAAACAAGTATAAAAATTTAAGACTTAAAAATTATATTATCATACATCGGGTTAGAAAAAAACTACAAACAAAGATGGCTAAATTGTTTCCACCGCATTTGTTGAACAGACTCTTCAAAGAATTCTTTTAATAATTTCACAAAACCAGAATTTTCTTCACAAAAAAAGAACATTATTTCAAATTAAGAGACAGAGAGAGAGAGAGAGAGAGAGAGGAGAGAGAGAGAGAGAGAGAGAGAGAGAGAGAGAGAGAGAGAGGGAGTGAGGAGGAGTGAGTGAGTGAGTGAGTGAGTGAGTGAGTGAGTGAGTGAGTGAGGAGTGAGGGAGAGAGAGAGAGAGAGAGAGAGAGAGAGAAGAGAGAGAGAGAGAGAGAGAGAGAGAGAGAGAGAGAGAGAGAGAGAGAGAGAGAGAGAGAGAGAGACTAATTGTTTAATATCTGGCTGGAGCTTTATGTAAAGGCAGGATATCCGTCTGGGGCTGACTCATGATAAACATTACTAGAAAATGACAAAATAATTTAAAATTAACAGCTTTATACATACCTCAATACCAATTAGTAATACGTCCAGTTTCTGAAACTTCATTGGCTGATTTTCTTCTCAGGGGATATTGACAAACTTCTAAGAGTTCCTTCACTGAACTTTGTCAAAGTTCTCTCATTAAAGTTAGTACCAAGGGGTCTTGCATGCATTGACAGCTGTTGTGCTTCTTCGTGAATATGTCATTGACAGAGCTGTTGTGCTTCTTCGTGAATATGTAGCTTCCAAATCAGCAGGCATGTAGAAGAACTCAATCAATGCTTCCTCTTTGTTAATCTTTACAAAAAATAATAATAATAATAATAATAATAATAATAATAATAATAATAATAATAATAATAATAATAATAATAATAATAATAATAATAATAATAATAGAGCAAAATGATAATAACTATTTTTTATTATTTTATTAACATTGTTTTCTTCCTGTTGGGTCAAACTCAAACAACTTAAAGCTTTCTTTTTTTATTCATAATCTTATCATATTATTATTTGTAGCATAAAAATCTAGCAATTGCACCTTGAAGTTCAACGTCTTTAAATTTCTTCAGAGACACCCACAAAAAGTTCCTTCCTTTATTCTTATTTGCCTCATTCACATTCTTCTTCTCTTTGTCTTTTTTTTTTTTTACTATCTCTTGGTATATAAACACCCCTAAAGATAATTCTTCTTGAATATTCTCCGAAAGCTGTACATATGAACTAAGAAATAAATTGTACAATGAGTGTGATAATAATATTGAGTTTGACCAATTACACTTTTACTCAAAATTTACATGCTAGAATGTTACCTAGCACATACTGGGATAAAAATAGAATCTAACTTTCTACTTCTATGAAATTACAAAGTTTTCAAATACTACATTTGAAAATCAATTTGTGCATAAAAATTTCTTGTAACTTTTTTTAATATAATCAAGAAATACAGTAACTGAATAATTAATAATAATAATAATAATAATAATAATAATAATAATAATAATAATAATAATAATAATAATAATAATAATAATAATAATAATAATAATAATTCTCTTTGTGTTCATATACACACTCATCCTCCAGACAACATCTTACAGACACCACATTTTATCCACATCTCATATACACATACTTAAACACACACCCCTCTTTTAGACAACATCTTACAGACATACCTATCCATTATATCATTATGTGTAGGGGAGAAACAATTGCCCACATCATATGTCTTGCATGTCAAAGAAGGCGACAAAGGGACAGTGGTAGTTGGGTTGGATGCCCACTACCACTTATCTTTTGCCAGGAATGCTAATGCATGCCTCGAAGGTTGTGATCACTGTAAATGGCTTTCTATCTTTCAGCGAAAATGTATGAATTGTATGGGTACATGGAATGTTGGAGTAATAAATGTTGAGGTTGGGAGGAGAGAGGTGATAAAAAATGTATATAGAAAGGGCAAATTTGATTTCCTCGCTGTGACTGAAACAAAGATAAAAGTAAACTGTGAAAATGAGTGGTGTGGCATGAAATGTGTGTGTGCTGGTGTGGAAAGGAATGAGAGGGTGAGAGAAGGAGTTGCAATTTTGATGAGTGACTTGTGGTACAAAGCTATGGTTGACTTTGTGTGTGTGAGTACTAGAAATCTAATCGTTAAATTTAAGTTTGAAAATGTCAAGGTTTATGTGGTTGTGACATATGGTCCATCTGAGGGTAATGTTGAAGAGAGTGTGATAATCTGGGATAATCTGAATGATATTTGGGATGTGGTGAGTAGGAGCTTCAGATTGATTGTGTTGGATAACCTAAATGGTTGGATAGGTGATCAATAAAGGGATGGCATAACAAGTGGTTTTGGAGTGTCAGGAGAAAATGAGAATGGTAGGAAGGTGATTGATTTCTGTGAGGAGAGAGGTATGTGTTTGTAAGTAATACTTTATTTAAACACAAGAGTATTCATAAGTATACTAGAGTTGGTGTAGTAGAGATGGTAATAAAGTGAAAAAGTTATGATTGATTTTGTGTTGGTGAAGAAGGAGATGTTATATGTGCTGGATGTTAAATCAGTGAGGGGGGTTAGGAATGGGATTATCGGATCATTATGTTGTTGTTGTTGATGATGACGATGACTATGATGATGATATATATTTCTTGTATATATATATATATGTTTTTAGAGTTTATGATGAATAAAAAATATAGATATATATATATATATATATATATATATATATATATATATATATATATATATATATATATATATATATATATATATATAGTGATGGGTAAATGCCCGGGCACTTAAGAATTGGGCAAATGCCCTGGGCATTTATCTGGGCATTTGTCCAATTTGGGCATTTTAGAGGGCATTTATACTTTTATTTTATATATATATATATATATATATATATATATATATATATATATATATATATATATATATATATATATATATATATATATATATATATATATATAAAAATTTAGTGTTATATATATATATATATAAGTAGTTATGCCCTCGTAGAACGCTGGGGTTAGGTTAGTGACCCGCATTTTAGGCGACATCGCATATAACTTTAACTCCCTTGAAAAATCATTGATTTTAAAATTTTTACCTTTGTAAAAGGTGAACAAAATAGCAGCAGTATTTTATTTATCCTTAATAATTGAATAAATTTGTACATATATAATGTTATTTACAGTATAGTATATAAACATATTTTATTGACTAGTTAATTAGTAGGATATTTATTACAGTACTGTACACATCTTAAATTGAACAAAAAAAAAGTTTTTTTAAATGAAAAAATATACAATATATAAACCTTTATAAATTTGGAGATATTTTTTTATATTTAATTGAATAGTCTAAGTATTGTAATATAAAATTTTAAAGTTAATCCAATTGCGCACAAAAATATTTTCTTTCAAAGTGTAAATGAAGTTGAAGGAGTTGGAGATGAAGGCGGTTCCGAATCTGTAGATTGCATAGGCTGCTTTTTTGAGAAATACAGCGTTATCGGCAATTGACGCTTTGGCTTTTTAGCTCACCAAATATTTCTTCATATGGTTTTAAATCATTTTTCAATTTCTCTTTTAATTTTGAGACTGCATTCCATTGAAGGATCTTTGACGATAATGAAATTATTTAACTGTTTTGTCATACGAAACACAGTTCACCTAATGTATTTAAATCCCAATCATTTACTACAACATTTTTTTCATCGTCATCTTCAGTATCAGAAACTGAATTAACAAGTTCAGCTAACACATCATTCGTTAATGTCTCCTTATTCCCTTCAATTATTTCTTAAATTTCTTTTTGGTGGAGGCCGTCAAATCCATCACCACCAAACGTGATGAGCAATTGCAACAATGTTTGCAACTTCATCTTCTGCAGTTGAAAATCCTTGAAAATCTGTAACGCATTCACTCCATAAATTTTTCCAGCAAGCGTTAATCGAGTGTGGTTTAATTTGATCAATTGCCTCCTTAACATAATTTACACAGTCTGCAATATTTAAAGATTTCCTCCAGTTCATGACGTTTGCATTCGAATCCTCATCAAGAAAATTAAAAATCCGTGTGAATGTTATCTTCATGTAATTAGCTTTGAAACATCGATTCAATCCTTGATCTAAAGCTTGAAAAATTGAAGTATTGGCTGGAACAAATACAACTTCGACATTCTCATTGGCAGTTTTAAGCCCTTCTGGATGATCGCCATCATTGTCAAGTATTAACAACCCTTTAAGCATTCCTTTATTTTCAAGGTAACTCTTGACTTCTGAAACAAAACACTTATGAAACCAGTCTTTAAATAAATCAGCTGTGACCCAAGCCTTTTTATTGGACTGCCAGAAGACTGGCAATAGATTTTTGTTTTTCCCTATCATACAAAGTAGGTTTGCTGACTTATGAAGGAAGCCAGGCTTTATTAAGTGGCCAGCTGCATTGCAGCAAAATAATATTGTCACGCGATCCTTTGCTGCTTTGAAGCCTGGGCCTCACTTTTCATTTTTAGAAATGTATGTGCGATCTGGCATTTCTTTTCCAGAGAAGCCCAGTTCATCAGCATTGAAAACTTGTTCAGGCAGTTACCCTTTATCTTCATTTATTTTCATAAATTCATCTGGAAAAGTTCTTGCTGCTTCATTATCTGCGGACGTCGATTCTCCTGTCATACGAATATTTTTTAAAGCAAAAACGCTTTTTGAAATTATCAAGCCAACCCTGGCTAAATTTATACTTTGTCATTTCGATTTTTAAACATCATATAGAGTAGAGGCCTTTGTTCTTAACGTTATTCCGTCGCAAGGCCCTCGTTTTCGATTCATGTCTTCGAGCCAGATATTTAAAGAATATAGTTACATTGTATACCTGGCCAGTTTGATGAAACAATATTCCTTTACAATATTTTAAAAAACCCAAATAATTCCTTTTGCATAAAAGCGTATTATGTTAAGGTATATATATATATATATATATTCCATTACAATGTCCAGGGTTTAAACCAAGTTTGTTACTGTGCAGATTTTAATACTTTATATACTTGTGTATGTTTTCTACGATAAATACATATATATATATATATATATATAGTTATATATATATATATATATTTATATATATATATATATATATATATATATATATATATATTATATATTATATATATATATATATATATATATATATATATATATAAATATATATATATATATATAAATATAGAAAGAAGAATAGAAATATATATATATATATATATATATATATATATATATATATATATATATATATATATATATATATATATATATATATATATATATATATAAAAAAAACAGAAAATATATTTTATATTTATTATTTTTAGAATTCTTTTAATTTAAAAAAATATGACACTAATTTATATTTAATTGCTTATGAAAAAATAAAAATCAAGTAAAATAAGAAATATGAGAGAACACTACCTCACTATCACTGATAAACACAAAATTTCAACTGATGATCATTGACGATGATTTATTACAAGGTAATTTAAAATCATGTTTCAAATATGAGTTTTGGCGGGAAAATATATTGAATATGAGAGTCGATACTTAAAAAAAAAAAAAAAAAAAAAAAAAAAAACCTAAACATTACGATATTTGTTACATACTTCTTTATATCTTGCCAGATTTACCAAATTTCTGGAAATAAAATGAATTTTTAGTTATCATTAAATAAATTCATAAGAAATAGGCTGACGTAGCCCAGTTAAAATATAAAATCTCCCAAAAAGTAGCCCGTGGCGATGTTACACTTATAATCATCCAATGCGCCACGTTTGGCGCATGCACCAAGGGTTGGCCACCCCTGCTTTATATACTTGTGTATGTTTTCAACGAAAACACCGTCCAAGGCCCCGCAAAGCCTAGTGATGCCATTGCCGCCCAGGGCCCCGCAAAGTCTAGAGCCGCCACTGGAGTA
>JABUQX010026209.1:17500-20000 GCA_015478945.1 Trachelipus rathkii
CGAGGAACCTTCGAGACGCGCGCTGCAGCGCGCGTTGAAGACAGAGCTCGCGCTGCATGTGTACGCCGTCTGTAGTTATCATATAGTATGCCGCGATAGACAACGCGCGTTGGAACGCTCGTTGCTTAGCGCGCGTTGCAACGCCATCATGTGTACGTAGCCTTACATGCAGTCCACCCCTAAGAAGTTTCTGGTCTTATAGAAAACCACGACCCGTCAGTGGACTCAGCATGCGTCTCCACTCGGCTCCTTCTTCCCACAGCCTTCTCTCTTGTATTTCCTCCACCGTAGGCAACTCACATCTCATTAACGAATCTCTCACCGACTCCCTCCATCTCTTCCTTGGTCTTCCTCTGAGTCTTCTTCCATCCAGCGTCCACTCCCACCGTTTCTTCGCCAGCCATTCCTCCTGCAGACTTTCCAAATGTTCCCACCATCTGATTCTTGCTGCATCTATCCTGCTCACCAGAGGTGTGCACCTCGACTTCCCTTCTGACTCTTTCATTCTCTATTCTATCTTTCTTAGTCTTTCCAATTATATTGCTCTCAAGATCTTTATCTCCGTTGCCTGTATCCTACTTTCATGCCTCTTGGTAGTACACCATGTCTCTGCACCATATAGCAATATAGATGGTAACACCATCGTAAATACCTCTTTTAACCTCTACACCCATATATTTGTCCTTCATCAAAGGATACACGTACAGCCATATGCACCTTATCCCTATAGTCTTGGGGAGAGAAGGTGGGTGATGATATAATATATATATAGTATATAGTTATATGATGATTAAGTTATTATATTTTGGGTATTATTATATATATATATATATATATATATATATATATATAGTATATATATATATATATATATATATATGAAATATTATTATGAGGGCGCTCCTAGCTCAGTAAGTAGAGTACTCGCTTTAGGCAAGCGAGAAGGGCGCCAGGTTCCGAGACTGGTTAGAACGAGAGAATGTGAGCTATTCTCTATTAATCTAGCTTCCGTCCACTCAGACGTTTAATGAGTACATTGGTGCGTCTTTGTTACTAGTGGGAGAACTTTCCCGCATCCTGCGATAGGGCTGCCAGCCAGCGATTATTCGTAGGGGTCGGTCCACTGACAGGTCGTTGAACCTTCCTGGGGGGAACGTTTATATATATATAGTATATATATATATATATATATATATATATATATATATATAATATAGTATTATATATATATATATATATATATACTATATATATATATTATATAGGATCTAGAAATTTCTGGCTTTCTTACTGTGATCTCTCATCTACTTTTTCTTCGATCTCACAGCCAGTCGATTCCCCAACACACTGACCACTATACATCTGCTTAACAAAAACCACTTCATTCATTCCTTTTCACATGACCAGAAAAATCTCAACGTTACTTGTTCCTGTTGAGGCTCTTCAAGTTTTGATTTGTGATTCATTCATTTTTCTTCTCTCACTCTCTCGTCTCTCTCTTCTCTCCCTACAAAAAAAGGACATATTCTCTTCTCTCGTCTTCTCTTTCTCTCTCTCTATATATAATAATATATATATATATATATATATATTATATATATATATATATTATTATATATATAATATATATATATATATATATATTTTATATGATATATTAATTTTAAAATAATATATATATATTATAGTATTATATATTATGGTATATATATATATATATGTAGTATAGTATTATTATTAATATAGTAGTTATATAGTTATGTATAGTATATGTAGTTAGTTTATATGTATATATGAATATATATATATATATATATATAATATTAATATATATATCGATATATATCGAATATCAAAGTGTAAGTTTTGTGTTTTCTTTTTCATTTCGGATTTGATTGGGTGTCCCTACCTTCACAAAAAAGGCTTTCTTTCTGGTTCTTATTGTCGTCGACTTTATGTCATCATTTGGGCAAGAAGCGTTTTGAGTTGGTTAATAATGTAACGGTAAATTGGTCAAACAATAATTTCATTGGGGTTGCCGCTAATTTAATGCCAAAATTCAATTGTTCAGAAGTGTAATTAACATTAAAAAAAAATATTAGCCATTAAGCTGAATTTTTCTTTTACCACGATAAATACTAAAAATATCTAAGACTGTTAAAATAAATTTCTTAAATACAAAGCAATTTAAATATGTTTCAATTTTTTGGCGGGAAATTTTGCCGGGAACAGTACAAAGCACACACACACAAGATGGGCCGAAAATTATAACATTGGTTTGAAGTACTAGTAATATTATTTCTACTTATGGTATTCAATTTGAAGATGGATAAAGGTTTAAGCTTCCAGCACACACTTATATATATGATTATGAGTGTGGATATTGTTGTATAAGTATTTTTTTGATGTGAGTATTTGATTGTTGTTATTAGTTTTATTTTATATATTAGAGGTTAATATAGGTGAATTTTATGTTAGTATGTATGTTATTGATGAGATT
>JABUQX010026209.1:25000-33795 GCA_015478945.1 Trachelipus rathkii
TATATATATATATATATATATAATATTATATTATTATATATATATATATATGTATATATATATATATCTATATATATTATTATATATATATTATATTATATAGTTTTAGTTTTGAGTGTTGTTTATAGGGTAGGTTGTGTGGGTTGTTATTGTGGTATTGTCTGTTTTGTTCGGGTGTGGTGTGTCTGTGGTGCGTTTGTGGGTAGTGGTTGTGGGTGTTTGATTTTGTTCAGAGTGGTTTTGTGATGAGATTGTAGGATATGTTGGTGGAAATATTAATTAGAGAATTCCATAATTGTTGTGGGAAAAATTGAATTGGTTGTCAATTTAGGGTTTTGTTGGTTTTGTCAAAACTCCTTCAATGAATAAATATGTTAAACAAAGTAAATGAATAAATAATCGGTTTTTAGCTGATGTGGTCTTCCTCACTATCCTTTTGCGTGACATTGTATTCATGAGTATAGTGAATAGTGTATGAATATTTATAATATAATATTAGTTATATATATGTGGTAATGGATATATATATATTAAGTATATATTGTGTATTAAGTAGTATAGGTAGTTGATATATAAGTATAAATAGGAAAAGTAGAGCTTGAAAGGTAAAAATTAATGCCGTTTTAGTATTAGTGAGTTTGTATAAAGAAAATACTAAAAAAAAATTAGTGTTAGTTGAGTAGGCATATAGTATATATTATATATATTTGTATTATATATGTTAGTATATTATTATTTGGTGTGTGTGATTTGTAACTTTATTGCGTTGAAAATTATAGTTCAAGTAGTAAAGTTATGAGTATTAATTCGTATTATGTAAATAAGTGTGCTGTGTGTATGGTATGAACGTGTGGTATATATTAAGAGTATATACTGGTTGTGCAGTTTATCCAATTTCTTGTTCAGTAAAAATAGAAGCGATCGTCTAAAGCATTTTTATGATGTTATATATAGTGTAATTGTGACAATTATGATGCGGAGTCATTTTTAATTATTGTGAAATGCGATCACTGCTTCATTACAAAAGTGTAGCTTTAATTTGGTTGAGAAATTTATTGTTGTTATAGTTTTTCTGGTTGATGGGTGTCGAGGAAATGGTTATAATGGTTGGGTGGAAGATAGAATACTTTGGCATATAGCTTTAGTATTGTGTTTCTGTTAATAGTAGTTCTTCTTCTCTTTGTAATTTATATATGTGTGCTTATATTGTTTAGGATTGGGTTGTTTGATAAGAATCACAGGGATTCAGTGCTTGTTGTTTGTTCTGTTGTGTGTTTGAATTATGGCCGTGGGTTCTTCACTGAATTGGTTTGTATGTTGGTGATGTTTGTATGAGAGTCGGGAGGATTGGGATGAGAGAGTGGTTAGAGAGAGATTGAGAGAGTTGAGATGAGAGGAGGGGTAGTGGGTTATGAGGATGGAGATTGGATTGGGAGAGAGGGTTGAGAGAGAGAGGAGATGAGGAGGGTATGGAGAGGGTATTTTTGGTGGGGATGCTGTGTAGAGAATGGGGATGTAGGAGATTTTGAGATGAGTTGGGTGATGGAGAGAGGAGGAGAGAGTATCAGTTAGATGAGATTTGAGAGAGAGGAGAGAGTGAGGTAGTTATGTTTTGTTTGGATGTTTGATGGGGAGCTTGATTTGGATTGGTATGGAGTGGTTAGTTTGTGGGGTGTTTTGATCAGATATTAGTTGGAGAAGCATAGTTTATGTATGAAGAGTGGGTTAGCTGCGGGTAATTGGTAAGTCGAGGGGATGGTTGTTTTGTTCTCGTGTTAGGTGTGTGTTTTTGTGTTGGGTGGTCTCTTTTTGTTGGTGTTGTTTGGTTGTGTTTGTGGTGTGCGAAGATTAGTTGTTTTGGGTGGGGATAGTTGTACGGTTGTTTGTGTGGGTGTGTGTTGTGGGGTTTGATTTTGTGGCTTAATTTTGTTTGTTGTGGGTGCGTTGCATTTTTGTATGAAAGAAACTGTTTGATTGATTTTTATGTGTGGGTTTGTGCTGTGCGTTGGGGTTGTGCTCCGGATTTTAGTGTGGGGTATGTTTGTGTAGGGTGGGGAGGGCTATGATTTTGATGGTAGTATGTAGTATTTTTATATGTTGTGTTTTGTGTTATTATGGTTTGTGTGAGTTCTCTATCACTGTGCAGATAGTCTCATGGTTTGTTGGTGAGTTGGTTTGTCATTTTTTGTTGGTGAGTGGGAGTGGGTTATGTTTGTTGGCTTTTGTTGCATAGTGTGTCTTGAAGTAATGGATGTAATGTCGGTCCAGAGATAAATATTTTCGTGGGTATTGGGTTATTTGTTTTGTTGTGTTTGGTGCTTATTTCTGGTGTTTGGTGAATATGGTGCAGTTGGTTTTGTATGGTCGTGTGTATATGAATTAGAGGTTGTTTTTTGTTTCTTTAGGTTTCGTGTTGGTTTAGTTTGGTGGTTTTTGGGGTTGTAGATAGTTTAGAGTGTGGGTGTTCAAGTGATATGTTTTTTTATGTGGAGGTGGTTGGCGGATTGGTGGTGGGTGGTCCTTGAGTTGGGGTGGGCGTTTGTGGTGTGGTGGTTGTTTTGGTGTCTTTATTGTGTTGATGTTTTAGTTATGTAGTTTGTTGGGTTTTTGGAAAAGGTTTGACTCTTGTTACGCAAGTGGTGTGTGTGGTTTATTTGTATGTGTATTTGGGTTTGGTGGGTTGGGTTGGGGTGGTTGTTTGGTTGGGGGGGATTGTGTGTGAGATTGTTGGTTTGGTTCGGTGAGCTGGTGTGGGTGTCTGGACGGGGTGCTTGGGGGTGTGGTAGAGTGATTGTTCGTGGGTAGTGGTATGTGGTGTGGAGTTGGGTGAATGCGACGTTTGGATGAGGGTGGGTTGGTTTTTGTTGTTTGCGTTATTTGGGTGTTTTAGGGAGGGTGTGGGTGGGTTTTTGGTGGTGTGTTGTGTTTTGGTTGTTGAAATTGGGGGTGTCGTCAAAGTGAAGTTTTATGGGGAAGTATCGGTGTTTAGAGTGTGCTGTGTGTTCTGGTGTTGTGTGTTTGAGTGTGGTGTATGGTGGGTTGTGTTTTGGCTCCAGTATGTGCACTGGATAGGTCTATTGTTATTTTGTTGTGATGTGTTTGTTTTTGGTTGTTGCATTGTGTTTTGTTTTGTGGTTCTAATTGATATCGGGGTGCGGTCGGGATCTTGTTGTTTTTTTTAATAGTGTTTTGCTTGTTCTGGGGTGTGGATAGATGTTGTGGTTGGTTTGGGTTCTTGAACCGATGGGGGTTGTGTCTTGTTTGGTTGGGTGTTGGTGTTTTGGTGTTGGTGGTTTGTTGGGGGGTGTTTTATGGGGAGTTTTTGAGTTGGTGGGTCTGGTTGGGGTTTGTCGTTGTTTTGTGTGTGGGGTAATGCTTTTGAGTGGTGTGGTGGTTGGTTTGCGTTTCTGGTGTGTTATATCTGTTCTGCGTACGTTATTGTTTTGGGTTGTTTTTTCTTTGGTGCTTTTGTCTTTGTGGTATTTGATTAATAGGTGTGTGGTGTTTGCGTTGGTTGGGTTCCTGCTTTTTGTGTTGTTTGTTTTCTGCTTATCGTTAACTGTGGTGTTCTATTCATTTTTTTGCTCTTGTGTTTTGGTTGAGGGTGTCTGTGTGCTTTAGGTTGGGTTGTGATTGTGTTTTTTATTATGTTATTTTATTGGTTGTGGTGTAGTGGTTTCTCTGTTAGTTCTGCTTTTCAAGGTAATTTGTTGGTTTCTGTTTTGTTTTGGTTGTGTTTTTGTTTGTTCTTTGGTGTCTGTGTGTAGTTGGTATTGTCTTGTTTATTGCTTTCAGTGTTTTGTCCAAATTATCAGTTTACGAAACATTTTAAGATTTTAGTTATACTGTTAATTCTTGTTAGTTTGATATCTGTGGTGGGGTGTTAAGTGTTTGTGGTGGGTTTCTTTTGTGTGGTGGGTTGAGATTGGAGGTGGGTTTTTTAAGGGAGATTTTGTTGTGATTGTTTTGTTGGTGGTTTATTTTGTCGGCAATACACACAGGAAATTTTTTTTTTTATATGATATATAAGAAAAAATAAATAAAAAAAATTGTTTTAATTTTTTTTTTTCATGGCGTAATGTAAAAGCTTTTCTCAAATTTAATTTTAACTAATTAAGCTCATTCTGAAGATTTGTCAAGCAATACTTTATGTAGTTGCGAATGATTAATTTGCTTCGCAAAAGTATTTAAAGTTAAAAATTTTATAAAGAATCCCCATAGGGTATTTCGCAAAGATATACATGTTTGTCGTTGTTCTGCCTTCTCAGGGGGAGCCGTAAGTGGGCCAGATGATGTCTCTATTGCTGTTCTCATCAACCTCCGTTCCCGACGAATTTTTTAAAAATTCGTTCACTCTTTCTTCCACATATTTTAGGCAAAAATATATTCTTTTCCGAATCTTTTCTGTACGAGTTATTTAATTAAAAATGTCTCGTAAACTACAATAGCCGTTTCGTGCTTTTGTAGCGTGTGGGAGATTATTTTTATCTTTGGATAGAGTGAGATGTCTCTCCGTTTTCATTTGTAAATAATATTTATTTACTTTCAAAGCAGTTGACGGCGTGACGGACATTACCTAACGCATTCATCTATATGCCATAAGATCTGAAGAAAGTGAAATAAATGTCAGTCAAGGGTTGGCATAATACGATAAAAGACTGCTGTTAATATACGTTAGGGACTGTTCCTTATAAAATGATGATATTTACAAAATTACACATGTTTCTTATCAGACAAAATTATGAATTGAATTGAACAATTTGACGGATTATATAAACCTTTTGGTTTTTTTTTTTTTTTTTTTTTTTTTTTTTTTTTTTATAACAACATATGAATATCTTAATTTTTCAAATAATCGTTACTTATCCAAGATATTTTGCAATATTAAAATTAATTTTCCTGTACATAAAATTTATTATGAAAAGAAGTTTAATGTTTTTAATGCCGAAGTATTATGTAAATAATACATTTTATAACTCTCATATATCAAAACTTTTTCCATCTTCTCTTTCCTTTAAAGTGTTAGGTGATAGCAAGAATAAGGGCAGACAGCAGGAATGTTAATTACCTCTAATATAGTTAGACATTCCTCTAAAGAACATTTATTCTCTTGATTTGCAAAATTATTTAATATAATGTACTAGTTCATGTTGCTTATTGCCTTTACTTTTAATATTAATTTTGAAATTGGAAGAATTAAAGACTATGCCGTGTAGCGCTAAGAATAAGGCCTTAGCTAATGAAAGTAAGTAAAGGGAGGCGCCAATTCATAAAATACGGATGTTTTCATACGTTGCTTGGCACTTGGCAAATATTTCATCGTTGCTGAGAGAGAAGGAAACATTACTAGACTGAAAATGAAAAAATGGAATTAAAGCTTAGGAAGTTGAGCCTCACCGATTGCTCAATAAGGTTTAAGAATAGAACTAACGTGTTTTTTTTTTTATGAGTTAAAAATTACCCTCAAACATAGTTGAAAGGGCTTTTAGAATAATTAAAATTAAACATATAATTTAAAATACTAATATAACCTTCTAAAAGTTGATCCATCAGCAGTACCTGTCCACGTGATAATAATAAATTTTAAGAAATTTATCAATAGTTATGTGGTATAAATTCCAAAAGACTCATTGTGTCCAGTTTGGGTGGGATCTGTTTAATAAACTTTCAATTTAATTTTTATTAAAAGAACTTATACAATTATTCAAAGCCTTTCTATGGCCACGCACCATATGCGGAGGATGCATATATATTATATATATAATATATATATATATTATATATATATATATATATATATATATATATAATATATATTATATATATATATATATATATAATATATATTATGTATATATATATATATATATATTATATATATATATATATTATCTATATTATATATATTATATATATATATATATTATATATATAATATATATATATATATATATATTATTAATATATTATATATATATAATTATATTATATATATATATATATTATATATATATATATGTATGTATAGTATATGTATGCACGAAGATGATGAGATCATTAATTCATTTACCTAGAATTTAAATCCCCCCTCACCTCCTCGGTACATATCATTTAAGAGATGGAAGGTGCATAGAAAAATAGATATTATTAATTTTTCTTTATTAACATTCACTTCTTAAATTGTTTTGATCGCAGAATCATCAATAGATAATTTTTTATTGTATATGAATCATAAGGATTTTTGTCATTGACAATGTTTGACCACATGGATTTTCGTGAAGTTAATCAAATTCCGAAATATTATATTTATTTAGAACACTGACTTCACAAGGGCGAAAGCTGTACGTTTCGATGTATTGGTCTAAAGATTTTGATCGCCATTCTCCTCTAATTTTTATTCTAATTATCACTTGTGGATGCAATACTACGTATAATCTGACATTACAAAAGGTCTTATTATCTGACCATTAAGAGCAGGTTACCTCATGTAATTTTATTACAGAATATATTTTTTAACCTTTGCGTAGGGATTTAACGCTTGGCATTGTTGATGGTTTGTTGTCTTAGCCATCACTAACTCCCGTCTTTCCTCGAAAAAAGGATAAATCGCACTATAGGTATCTGATGTGGATGAATCGAGTTGTGGAAACGAAAGAACTTTTGATCTTGAATAGACGTTGAGAAAATAATGATGTCGAAAGATATAGTAAATAAGGCTGCATGGAACATTCGTGCATGAATAGGGAAAGAGCAAATGTTAAAGTTAGTGTAAAGATATGGAGCCAGATAGATTTTTGCACTATCTACATAATAGAAGAAATTTTGAGAATCGAAGAATAGATTTTGAACCTATCCGGGATAAAATATTAGTAATTTGAGTTCCTTCCTGGAGTTTGAAGATGACAGTAATTCTTTGAGTCAAATAACACGTGAATAACAAGATTCACGAAACGAATTTATTTCATTTTACTAGTATAAAAAACTCAATTTTTTTTTTGTTTTGTTTTTTTGTCAGTTTGAAACGCCTCGGTCTTCTGCTTATTAACGCCCATAAATCATCTTGACTCATCACACCACATTATCAGCCCCAGAAATTGACATACGAATTCATATGTCGCCATGTCCGATCTTTGGGACAGGGATAATCCCCCCCTCTCACATGGTATTATTATGAAGAAAGTTTTATTACTCTTCGTTCTACTAGATAAATTTTTATATGCTTTTATATTCATTCGAACAATATATAACAATTCGGCACCATACAACATTATCAAATAATTTTGATTCAGACATAATTTTTTAATATTACAATATTTTTTTTAAAATATGGAATTGAATTCCCGTCATGCATTTAAACCCCGATCTTAAAGACCTCACAAAAATGTTTTACTATAGATTTTTCTTTATTCTTAAAATCCCTCAGTTACAAAATTTTTTTTTTTTTCCCAAAGAAGGAATCTTAAATTATATTGTAATAACGGTATCTCCTTAAGGTCCGTTTACAAGCGTTTCCTTTCTTTGTTCTAATACATTTTCCGCCATTTAAATATAAATAAATTTTGTTACTTTTAAAACGAGAAATTACAAACTTTTCCTTTCCTAAAAAAAAAAGGAATTTTTATTATCAATTTCAGGAAGACCTTAACGGTACCCGTATTACAGCATTTCTAAGTTTTATTTTACAATACAGCTCACCTTCTTTCCCATACTACCAAATTATTTTGGGTGGGTAGAGTAACGAAGATGGTGGGGATTTCCACCTCCTTACCATTGTAAACACAATTTATTTAAATATACAGCAAGATTCCTTAATTATCATAAGACAACAAAAGAAAGTTAATATCTTGATTTTCCATTATTTTATAACATCATTCTGCCTCGAATTTAGAAATGAATTACATTAAAAACAAAAAAGTATTAAAAAATAATTACCAAATTAAATTTTACTTAGAAATATAATTTGTTAAATAAATACATTCCAAGCGATGGAGAGGAATTTCTATGTCCCTTTCGATGCGCTCTGAACAACGTTACGAGTGGCTTAGGCGTTTTAACAGACAGGCAATTTTGAGCTTTAACTCGTTTCAGATTAGAGGCGCATTTAACTTTTGGGGTATTTCGTACTTCTTCCCAATTTTATTTATATAGGCCTCGTCTTCATCGTGGAGGCTTTATTTTTCTTTCGTTGTTGTTATTGTTTTTTAGGCTCGCTGGTTCTTGAATTTCAAATTTTACCTAGAGCTTTACACGAAGTGCTTTTGGGGGATTTTAGTGGCGGGGAGCTCTTCTCTCTACCCCTCCCCCGTTTATAGCAGGACGAAGCTTTTTGGTTTTTGCATTTGTTGGGAGTTTTTTTTTTTTTTTTTTTGTTTTTTTTTGAAATGTTTTTTTTTTTTTTTTTTTTTTTTTTTTTTTTTTTTTTTTTTTTTTTTTTTTTTTTTTTTTTTTGAAAAGGACTTTTTTTTTCTGGATAACGTCTTTTTTAATTTTCTTTTACAAAGGAAATTTTCTTCACGATTATCGGCTTTACTGTTAAAGCATTAATAATATATGACCCTCAGAGATTACTTTTCTTTAACACTACTTTATAAAAAATTTCTTTCAAACTTGATTTATTTTTATTTTTCACTATATTATTTTTAAGACGTTATTTTATTATTATTATTATTATTATTTTTATTATTAATCCTTTGAACCCTTTTATCAGACATGGTTTGGTAACTTTTTTTAAGTCCACGAATACTTGGGGGATCACAGTGTAGTCACGAGAGAATGAAGATCATTAAATCAATTAT
>JABUQX010026210.1:0-2500 GCA_015478945.1 Trachelipus rathkii
TCTCCATAATTAAGAATATAAGCCAACAAACGTCGCTTTCTTAAGAAATATCCCAAAAATGCAAAGAGGCTTACAAATGAAATAATATCATGAAGGTTCATGCTAAAAGTTAACGTCTTGGTTTTACGATTAAGAAATGGAGTGAAAGGATTTCTTATCCACCATATCCAAACCACTTGACCAATTAAGAAAAGAAATAAAATATATGACCAAAGTCTCCATAATAAAGATGGATGATAAACTAAAAGGTTCTTCCTATAGTAAATTACATTTTCACCTTTCAAGTCAACAAACCAAAATGTCTTTTTCATTGAGCAAGGAAATATACCTAATATTCTTAACCATCTTATTAAGCCCCAAAGCAAAAGATGAAAATTCGTTATTATATTTTCACGGTATTACTTCTGTCAATACTAACATTAAATTTTTAGCTAAGTTGTGAAGCTCAATTTATGGTAAATTTTCTATAGTTTCTATACTATACTTAGTGCGGTGCTTCCTATACTTAGTCTCTGAAATAAGAGATAATAATTTTTTCTTTTGATTTTGTTATCGATCATAAGCTTCAAGTTAACGCCGATTAAATAAGCTGTCAGTCACTCAATAATCATTTTGTTTTATTGTTTTAAAATAACATTTTATACCCTAATATGAATAGGTTATTAACCCTAATGCCCCTCCTTGAGGATATGGACGAGAAGGTAGAACCGGCACATAAAGACGTGTGTGCTGATTGCATTCTAATATACCTGCACAAGGTTGAAACTAACCCGCTCAGCAATAGCGGGAGATCGCTTGCCTAACCGTCAAGAACATACTAGCCAACACCAAGCTTGGCTCTGTAGCTCCAGAAAATACAAAGTTGGCATACGGGTGCATTAAGAAAGGGGGGTCGGGTAACTATATGATAGCTAAAGTCCAATCGGTTAAACGAAGTCGGATTCGAATTGCATCATAACGCAAGCCGGGGAATGACGATGATCAGACAGTATCGAGTTATAGTAGTCTACATCGAGTACCTGATATTGAGTTTATTCCCGTGAATACGTAGCTACATGCTAGAGGCATTAAAGAAAAGGGGAGGTCCGAGGGTACTGGAAAACATGGTAGGTGTGGCCGACAAGATGCTTTCATATACCATGGGGATGAATCCATAGCCCTCTAACATTAAGAACATAGGGTTTAGAACACTGAACTGCGGGGTATATTCTATGATAGTAGGGATATGCTACGATTATGCTAGAAGTGCTAGAAAGTTAGAACTGCAGACGAGGCGTGACGTCATGGGTCCCCCCCCAGACTTGGGGTGTGAAGATCGGTTATGATATATATATATATATATTATATATTATATATATTATATATATATTATATATTATATATATGATTATATATTATATAATTATATAGTATACATATTAACTATGTATACTATAATATACGATAGTATATACTAAATATGATATATATACTTTAATTATATATTATATTATATATATTTATTAGTGATGATATTCTATATATATATATAACTAATCTTATATATATATATTATTACGTATACTATAATCTATATATATATTATATATACCATATAATATGCAAAATATGTATACTGATATATTATATAGCTAATATTATATATACTATATAATATTATAGTAGTATATAATAAATAATCTATACGTTCTTTATTTATAAAGACCTCGCATTTTACTTAAAATACAATAAGGTTTTTTTTTATTGGGTTACAAGTGGGGATATTTTTCTTTTGGGTAAAAATATACATGGGTTTTTTTTTTGTTATAAGATAAGGGATTTTTTTTAAATGTTTTTTGGGGGGGGGGTTTCGACACCAAACTGAGCAGCAGGAAAAACAACCATACAAGGCATGTTTGATAGGAGTTATGGCGCATATACATGCACATTTTTCAATTAATTTGGAATTGTTTTTTTTTTTTTTTTGTGCCAAGTGGGGTTTTTTAGAGCTCAGCTTCAAGGGTCCCGGGGGAGGGGGAGGGGCCTGCATAAAAATTTATGAAATTTTGGTGTGGATATAAGATCAAAGATGGGGCCAACAGGAATGAATCAATATTATACTATTTATAGAATTTCTTATGGAAAGTAGATGCTTGAAAAGTCTCAAAAGGTCGGCCAAAAATGATGAGAAATTGTGCAAATTTTTCATAAAACTGAAATAAAAATTCCAAATTCAAAAAATCGACTTCGACCATTTTTTTAAAATAAAAAAACAATTTTTTTCACTCATACTAGGATGCGTTTAATTAGGTGCCAAATTTTTTTTCGATCTAGAACTAAGTTACCGATGATTGCAAGTGGGTTTTTTTTTGTGTGGAAAAAATGAGGTGGATTTTTTTTATTGTGTAACGCACTATATAATATATATATATATATATTAGTATATATGATATCGAAATTTATATGTTATATACTATATATATACTATATTTAGTATATATATACATATATTTATATAGTT
>JABUQX010026211.1:0-7500 GCA_015478945.1 Trachelipus rathkii
AGCAACTGGGACCACTCGCCAAAGTCAATCGCTCCGGTTTCCCGTGAACAACTGCTTTTCATTAAATACCTTCATCAAATGTCGATCCACTCAGGTTCGGTGCTCTTCTATTCTGTCACGCCACTTTACTCTAGATGAAGGCGTTCCGCATGGTAGTGTTCTAAGCGTATTACTATTTGATCTCGGATTTAATGACATCGTTACTTCTATCCCAACGATCTCTCTACGTTGATGACCTTGCGCTATACATTGCCGGTGCCAGGCTTTTCTCGAACGGCAACTTCAACCAGCTATTGAGAATATTTCACAATGGTAACTTTACTATGGCTTCCATTTCTCCTCCACCAAAACCTCAACAGCACTTTTTAAGAAAAAAGGGAATCGAAAAACCTGCCACCCTTCTTCCAGCAGACACTAAGGCTACAGGAACCGCCGATTCCAGGAACTTGGCAAGTCGTATTTCTAGGACCCAATTCCCCAGATGACCACATAATAACACGCTCCCGCATATTAGCTCCTAAAAACGATATGTCACGTGCTTGACCGGTTACGCCATCTCATCTCAAAAATCCTTGAGATTTGTGGCCACTGGGGGTCCCTTCCCATGTCTCTATCGCCCTAATAATCCGATCAAGGCGCTAGACTATGGCTGTGTAGTATAGGGTCAGGCCTCCCAACTCTACTACACCTATTAGATCCCATCAAAAGCAGGCTGTATCTCCACTGGAGCCTTCCGATCGTCCCCCCGCAGATGAGCCTTCAAGTTGAATTCAATGTGATGCCACTCTCTCTTCGAAGGGAATATATCATGTGCACAAGTTATTCTTGCTTTCAAACCCAGATACAGTCTGCTCTGACATCGATTTTGCAGGAGATGCCTCAAAATCCTAATTAATACCCATTTTGCAAACACAGTTCAACATCCTTATTTCATAACATCCCTTTAAGGTGCTGCCTTTCTCTTACGACAAGGGTATACACCTTGGCTATTTCCCGCTCCCATCATTTGCTTGACCCTGACCTCTCTCCTCAAATCTAGCCACCCTGCTGCCTTGTTAAAGGCATCATTCCTGTCTCCTTCCGTAGTTCACGGTGAATTTACTCCAGTGTTTACTGACGGCTCTAAAACAGGGGACAGTGTGAAACAAGTCTGTCTTTATGACTGCAACCCTCCCCTCAATACTTCAAAATTTTTACGGCAAAATTAATAACTAGTGTGATTGCCCTCTCTCGGAATTCTATTCCTTAACCAAGACCACTCTTATGTCACTTACTTTCAGATTCCTCCTTAATAAAGCGCGCTCCAAGAGCTTAAAAACACTTATTCTAAGAACACAGTGGTATCCGCTGTACAACAATTTTTTCTGCTCTCCCGTAAGAAACAAATCATTCTATGTTGGACCCCCTCGCATGTACGGGGTAACTGGAAAGAAATCCGCTGAAAGATAGGCCTCTTCTTTTCGGAGATGTTCCAGGTACCTCCCGGATGCTATTCATGGTCGCCTCCCATCAACTGATTACCATCCTGCTCTCTTGAAAAGGATTTCCCGATGCTTAAGAGTGCTGGACGGGTGATTGCTTGAGGATCAGAAAGCTTTAGAAATATAAAGCCAGCATTTTGGTGAGTGATTCTTCCCTGCCCACCAACAAGCACATGAGGTGATGCTTGTACGCCTCCGTATTAGCCACACCAATATCACTCACAGTCACTATATGTCACGGAACCCTCCTCCCATCTGCAATTTTTTGCAGTCGCCATACCCCGCAATCTGTTCGCCATTATCTTCACCGATTGTTCCCAACTGGACCCCATTTTCCTACGTCATAGGTTCGCGCACCTTCAAAGATTATCCCAAATCTTATCCGAATCTTCCACTTTAGCAGTAACTATTTTCTTGCATCTCCAAGAAGTGATTCTTTTCTAAATGATTTTATGTAATATTAGGACTATTTAAAATGTAAGGACAATTTTAATTAGTCTATTTTTGACGATATTATTTCGCAATTCAAATTTTCGAACCCGAGCATATAAAATATGTATAAGCGGGACCCACCATGGGTTGATTATTCAACCCAGTGGCGCGTTTTTTCAATGAGTCAGTGGTGGTCCTGTACATCGACTCGTATTATATATATATATATATTATATATATATATATTATTAACAATATATATTTAAATATATAAATATCTTTATATATATGTATCTTTTTTATATATAATAATATATATATATATATATATATATATATATTATATATATATATATATATATATATATATATATATATATAAATATATATAATATAATATATATATATATATATATATATATATATATATATATATATATATATATATATATATATATATATATATATATATATATATATAATCTTACTTCATTACATCCAGTGAAAATTGTCTTAGGGTGTAATTAGCGTTACGCATGTGTGTGCCAAATGATAAAATTGGCCGGAGAACGATGAGTATAAGCTCGACAACTCACCATAACCTTACCAGAAGTGATGGTCAGCAATAAAAAAATAGTTTAAATTTAAGATCGATGATCGAGATAAGAAGTGCAACATATTTTAGGTAGAGTTGAATCAAAGAAATTCACAAATTCCTCAAATGTGGCAACACCTGTATTCATTCATATAGTGTGGCTCAATGGTAAAAACGATTGAGTAGCAATCTAACCTAATCAAGGTAACAATTACCTAGGATAGTCCCCCTCTATAACAGGGCAATGCCCCTCGAGTTCGAACTTTAAAACCGATCCATATTTTTTTTTTTTAAATTTTAACCGATGTTCATAGTGACTAAATCTTTGCTACCACCCAAAATACTGGTTGATAACCGCCTCTGACCTTTAATCACCTGCAGTTTAAATTTTCAATCACTGAAACCATGATAAACCCAAAATGACACCATGACAGACTACACTATGCTTCCATTGGTCACTAGTAACAGGACCATCTATATTCACTATTTAACATTTTTTTTTTTTGTCTTTAGACATAATTCACTTAATATATTTTTTGAAATTATTTACCGTGAACATTGGCTAATATTTATTTCCTCAAACTTTGATTTTGTTATAATGATATTTCACAAATTTATCAATTCCGATATAAAAAATTGGTGAATATAATCATTCTCGGTTACACAAGTAGAAAAAACTACATATAACTCAAAAGTAGCTTTTATTTTTTTTTAGTTTATACAACAGAGTATGCAAGCGGTTAGAAGTTTTTCTAGATTTAAACTTATACAGTAGAAGTTGCTTTCACGAATCAACCCCCAAATACAGCCTCCAATCATGTTTTCGTTATATGATCCTTGGAAGCGGCGTTCAAAGTCCAGAATTTCCTGGTGAAATCGCTCGCAATGCTCCTCTGAAGGTACGCCTCCATGTTCTCTTTAAATTTAGCAAGATGAGCATCAAGGATATGAACTTTACGGGACATCCTGTGGTGAGCTGCCCTTTAATTGGTGAGTCTTTTTTTGGGCATTTATATCACACATTTTTTGGGAGGTATTTTTGAGTATATGTCATGTATGGGGTGGCTATAGAAGGGGAATAATTTTGTGTTTGTAGTAGGTGATGGATGTTCGACAAACCTCAGTAGTCGTGGTTCAATTTCAGTTTCACTGGTTATCCCGTCTTTTTGTTTCGCGGCATCCCACCACTCTTTCATTTTTTGAATGAAATGAATGTGAATGATTGTAGATGTGTGTGATTAATTGTTTTTTTCATGTATTTTTTCTCTTCCATAGGAATATAGAATTATTTAATTGAGAGAGAACATCATGTTGTATTTTATATTAAATTAACAGAATGGTGAAAAGTTTAGTGGATCTAGGTAGAGGAAGAATATTGAGGAGGTTGTGGTTTTGGTCTTGCTGGTATTTCTTGTGGATTCGGAATCATTCTATGATACAGGTAATTATTTTTCTTATTACTTTAATTATTTCATTAATGGTAATTTTCTTGGTTTTTAGTAGAGTTTTTACTTTAAAAGGTTTAGAAAGTTCCTGGTTCTGGGAGGTGGTCTGATCAACGGTAGTCGATTGGAGTAAGTTCCAAGAAAAACATTGGTTAAATCATTGACCAGGCAGCTTTTAAGTATTATTTTTGTTTGTAAATTTTTTTCTTATTATAATTTTTAATTTAAATTATTGAGTTTGAATTTCTGCATTAAAATTTTTGAATTTGAAATGATTGATTTTTTTAAGAGTTTAGAAGATAATTAAGTTTATACTGTTAATGTCCAATGTTGTTGCTCCACTTAATGATTATTTAATTTGTTATATTTTAACTATACTTCATCTTAATTTATTTCTTTTTTTTTTGTGTCATCTTCAGGGATTTTCTCTTTATTCTTCTTTACCTTATTATTTTATTTTTTTCTATATGTCATATTAGTTTTGTTTATTTTTATCTCGTTCAGTTTTTCCTTGGGCTGGTCTTGTGTCTGGAGTTGTTCTTGAATCTTTTTGTGGCTCCATATTTTTTTTGGCTCCATTCTATTTGTTTGATCTGCTCTACTGTTTTGGTGGCTGTACTTGTGGCTGCGTTTTATGGTACTAGAGGTACAACTAAAACAATGGTGCAGTGCACACTTAAATTAATATAAAAACTTAAAACAAAAGGCTGCATTAATAACTAATAACAGAAAAGTAGAAATTGACATTTAGAAAAGGAAAAATAACAATTGGAAACTTAAACTGAAAAGATTTAAAAAGAAAAGTGAAAATTGTAAAAGGGAAAATAAAGATTAAAATTGAAAACCAAAATTTGAAAAATATAATGGAAAAGAGAAAAGAAATACAATTAATTATAAGAACAAAAGGTTGAGGAAAACCTTTTTTGAAATTTAGAAAAAACATTGGAAAATAAAAGGTACCATTTAAAGAACAGGTACCAACTAAAACATTAAAAGTAAAGGTACCATAAATAGTGTAGGTACCAAATAAAACATAAGTATAGGTACCAAAGTGAGACAATAATAAAATTTGAACACTAAGTGACGGTACCAAAACTTGAACAATAAATTAGTTGAAAAATAACTATTGCATCATTGACAAATTTCGTATATTTAATTTTTTTTATTTTATTGAATTTATCGTTTATTATATGTTTTATAAATTTCATATGTTGTAGGTATAGGTTTGTAGTATATGGTATACTATAATATCTAGTGGTAGTTAATTTACTTGAATACTAGTAGCAAGATAGGATTGTATATTATAGAACGGGTATTGGAATACTTTGTAGAATAACATTTTTGTATTCATGTATTAGGGTTTATAGTGGAATTGAAATATCGGGTACAATAATTATTTGTAGTCGTGTGTACCTATTAGGGAAAATTTAAAGATTTATTATAAGATTCTGTGTGGTAAATATAATCGGTGTGGATTTTTTATATTATTTCTGTAATAAATTTAAGGTGTATGTGGTTTCTTCTTTTATTCCCTTTATCTACCCTGGAAGGCAGCCTCACTACCTATTGATTCAACTTGTAGTTCCGGTTTTTATATTTAACGTAAAATCCGCTACAATCATTTCATTACCTCATCCTGACCATAGTCTCAATAAGCTCCTCATAGTTTTCGGCCTTGTGATTCCCAAGGAAGCCACGAACTACTGCACCAAACTGCTTTTTCTGTCCTAGTCAGTTTCTTCGGAAATTCCTTGCACTCTATGATCTTTTTATTTGTGGTCCGACGAGAAGACACCGGCTTTGACCTTTACCTCAGACAGCTTAGGGAAGAAGCCTTGCAGATAGATGAAGGCTGGAGAAGGCTTCTAGGCTGCATGACAAAACTAAGTTAAATAAGGCTATTAATTTTATGTATAGTGGAAGAAATATTTTCTAGGGGGCTCCCTATTGTTTCCTACGTGACCTCAGTCCGCTGTGGCCAATCCGCTTTTGGTAGTGTTCTGCGGAGGCCTGATATCCCAGAGGCAAAGGTAACATGGAAACTTGATAAAGCCGCCTTGGAGACCCATCAGGAAGGCCACTATTTTGAAAATATACTTCCCAATTGTGTTCTTCCAAATTTAAGGCACCGCGCAATCTTTACGATGCAGAGTTCCTCTTTGAGCTGCACCGAGTGAGCCAAGGAAGAGATGGATACATGTTCCCGGTTATGAAGTAGCATAGCTTTGAGCACTCTTCAATGAGCTATCAAGTATCAATGAAGAGGCGCCACTCGCAGGGGTTACAGGCAATTCCAAGTGCTTCAAACAAACCTGTCACATTGTAGCAAAGCAAAGCATCTTGACTGGTGAAAAAAAGTTGAAAAAGAGTGGTGACGTTTTCTCTGACTTGCGATTTTCACACTTTCATGTAACAAATTCCACTGCTTGAGTCTCGACGTCAAAAAGCTCGACCTTTAGACTTTGCAATCACGTCACCTTTATAGTAAATGGATGCCTATTAACTTTTGCTATATGGGTTTCCTCTCCTTCAATAGTTTTAATTGGGGTATCTGTTCGATTTGGAGTCTTCTGATTTGCTACTTTCTTCTGAAGATGGTTATCTTCCCTTTGGAGGACTGGGTACAGGCAATGAATGACGGAAGGTCTGGATATATGATAGCAAGCACATTCTTGCCCGATCGACGCTTGGACGGGTCCCACCAAACAGAAGCAATTGCTGGAGTGGTCAGTTGGCTCTCTCTCTAATTCCCATTGGGATTACAAATTTGTGGCTCTATTTTCCCCCTGGCCCGCCAACCTGCCCAAGAAAGAATTATACAAATTTAAATATCTTTCACTCATTGTTATTAAAAAATATATTACATAAATTCAAACTTTCACTTAAAGATTCCATAGCTATCAAATTCAGTACAAGCAAAATCTACACACACACACACATATATATATATATATATATATATATATATATATATATATATATATATATATATATATATATATATATATATATATATATATATATATATATATATTTAGATATATATATATACTACCTCTCTCTCTCTCTCTCATGTCGTGGCGTGGGAGGTTGACTCCCGACTCTCATGCGAGAGGACGCTGGTTTAATCCTCCGTACGTGGCAGTCTGAGTTTATCTTCCTAGGGGCCCAGAATTGACGGCTGCAGGTACATCAGGTGGCGGCAAGTTGGGATAGCCGGCCTTAAAAGTTCGATTTCCTGTAGTCCCCCGTGTTACCCTCTGAGAAGGGTAAAGCAAAATTAAAAATGAAGTTTTATATATCAATCTATAAGTATATATGAATATAAAATATATCTGTATATTTATATATATATATATAACTTTATATATATATATATATATATATAATCTTCTTCCTATCCCCAAATTGGGGGTGGTACCGTATAACATGCACCGGAACCCAGAAAGAAGTAGTACAAGAGATATATATATTATATATATATATATATATATATATACTTTCTATATATATATATATATATATATATATATATATATATATATAT
>JABUQX010026211.1:12500-42500 GCA_015478945.1 Trachelipus rathkii
AAAAAAATATATATAAAATAGTTTTACTAACTTTTAAAAACGAAAATTACCAAGAAATACCCAAAAGTACCAATATAAATAATAAATAATAAATATGTTTATCTAAATAATAATAATAATAAATAAAAATAATATAATAATAATAATAATAATAAAAATAATAATAATAATAATAGCACATAGTAGACCCGAGTGCTATTCTTCTTTATTAATATAAAGAATATTTTATTACAAGAAAAATTAAAATCAGGACTCACGAAGAACCTCATATACTATTTTAGTAATTAATAATAATAATTTAATAATAATAATAATAATAAAATAATAATAATAATAATAATAATAATAATAATAATAATAATAATAAATAATCCAAATGTAATAATTATATTCAGCACAATTACGACCTTTACCAACTTTTAATTATATATTTTAGCACCATAGAAATAAAAAACATAAATAAATATATATATATATATAATATATATATATATATATATATATATATATATATATATATATATATATATATATATATATATATATATATATATATATATATATATATATATATATATATATATATATATATATATATATGGTAATTTTTTTCTTAATCATTCTTGTATGTAAATGAATATATTTGTACATATGTATTTAAATATATATTTATATAAAACAAAGGAAATTAATTTAAGTAATTAAATATAGACGGGCTATGTGTATTTTGATATATATGTATATATATATATATATATATATATATATATATATATATATATATATATATATATATATATATAACATTTAAAATTAAAGAAATATATATGTATAGATATATATATATATATATCATCATCATAATCACATAGCAACCAATATATATATAATATATATATATATATGTATGTATATATATAATAATATATATAATAATAATATATAATATATATATATATATGTATATATCATATATATATATATCACTCACTCTTTATATATATATATATATAAACTAAAAACCTAGCTTTTCCTTAATCAGAGTATTAGAAGGAATAAGCGATTAATTTAAAAATAAGAAAAAAAAAACCAAAAAAAAAAAACTTTAGATCGAAATTAATGAAAAGTTTATAAGAGTTGATTTCAAAGTCGACCGCAAGTATTCCTTCAACATTTCCTATTATGCCTTAAGCATTCAACATAAGAACTAGATATTCCGATTGGTGAAGAAAATAACTCCTCCACTGTGAAAGTATATTTACCAGCTAGATTAAAGGGAAATAGGTGGTCTGTCTTACACGAAAGAGTCAGCGGCGAATTTTTGCCGGAAATCATCACTCACTGGCAGAGCCCTTTTGAAGGAGGGGGCAAAAATATGAATAAAACAAAACAAATAGCAAAACCACCCACCGAACCCCAAGCCTAACACAAATTTCTGAGGTGAGTGCGACGGACGACTTGAAAAAGGAAGGAAGGTCATGCTGCTTAGAAAAAGGAGTAGAGAAGAGTGAGGCTCAAGAAGAGAGGCTGGAAGAAAATAGGAAATGCCATTGACGCTTAAGTCCATAACAATTTTCTGGAGGGGCCCAAACCAGACACACAAAGGGAGCAAAAATATTAATAAAAAAAACAAACAAACAAAGCAATACCCACCCAACTCAAAGCCTAACACAAATCTCTGAGGGGAGCGCAGACGGGCGCCTTAAAAAAATGCAGTAGGAAAAACAAATGAAGGTAGGGAGTTCCACAGAGAGAGAGGATAGAAAGAAAAGGATGGCACCACCATGGCTGCAGAACAAACCTGCGGGGTTTAACTCTTCACCCCCACAATTGTAGAAAAGCAGGGGTGCCTTGCTGAAGGCATGGCCGATGAAGGGTGGAATGCAGTAGCTCCATCAAGCATATGTAATTGTAGTAGAGAAAAGTTCATCAAAGATCCCACGTTGCAGAGATGGGGTCAGGGGTTTGAAAGTAGAGGACTTATTTAACTACTCTCTTTAACCTTAAGCTGACCACAACTCAAGAAGGATGGAGCCCAGAAGTTTTCTACCAAATGTGAGCAGTATTCCACACAGAGAATAACACCCTTGTACAATTAAAGTAACTGTTCGGAAGAAAAAAAAATTCCTGCAATCTGAACAGAACTCCGCTTCTTTGAGGCCACCTTCGCAACCATTGTGATGATATGAGGGTTTCTAAAAGATAGTTTATTATTTAATGCTCAAGACCAGGAAATGTTTATGTTCTGGGTGGTGGATTATTGTTGTCCATAAGTGAGACAGGAGAGCCATCAGAAAATTGGAAAGATAGGAGGTGTTTTAGAGAGGATGTGAAAGTTGAAACTTTTAAAAGTTCGTTTCACAAGATTGAGGAGACCCATCGGAAGATATCCCAATCAGTAAAATCAGATAAAGAAAAGCCAGTTGAGAAGCAACTCCTAAATGCCAAAAGAGTTAGCAGATTTGAAATCGGTGTTAGAATGAAGTTGGAGTTATCTGCATAAAAATGAACAGAGTTGGATGTGCAGCTGAGAAAATCATTTAACCAAGAAAAGGAGGAAGGGTTGCTCCATCAAACCAACTTGTACCAAATACAAGGCAATTTGAAAAGCTTCAGAACACGATTAAGCCCAGGAAATCCAAGAGGCTTAGAAGCAATAACGCAATGCCAACTCGGTCAAAAGTTTTCGAATATCAAGCCGCCACCACACAAGACTACCCATAGTCCCTAAGGGAAGACCATAAATCAGTGAGGTAGGAAAGTATGTCACCAGTTAACCTCGAGCGTCAAATCCATATTATTGATCTGAAAGAAGAACTGAGGATTTCCAGATGATCAGGAAGTGAGAGTTGGGAGAGTTTCAAGATTTTAGACAAAATATAAGTTAGAGAGTTATGGGATATGATAGATAGAGGATTAAAGAGAGCAGAGATTATACTTTTTCGGAATCAGTTGAACATATGCGCGCTTCCAGCAATTAATAAAGTATTAGTATTATTAAGGCATAGAGGGTGAGTTGAATAGGAAGACGCAAGATCACTTTCTCCCTTAAAGCTACAGGAAAAATGCCGCCTGAGCAACCAAACTTTCTAACGTTCATAGATCTCAGGATCTCATGCGTAGTGGGTGCCATGGGACACCTGAGGTAGGAGGAGAGGGACGCCAGAACAGACAAATACTTTTCGTGATTGCCTTGCAGTTCCTACTTTTAGGGAATTACAGGTAAAAGAGAGGTATAGAAAACCCATTAACTGAAAATATTCTTCACATCAGATAATGACACGATGAGTAAATTGTATGCTTAAGTCAACTAGTGAAGAGGGTCTTTGGGAGCCAATATTGTATGGAAACCTTCAAGTAATGGAAGGAAGTAATAAATTTCAAAAGCAAAACCATTTGCTTCCTTTAATTGGGAAGTAATAATATTAAAGTTTTATCAGCTTTGTAGTGAGAAAGAAAATCTTTCGGAAGGTATTTTGGGCTCGTATTTCAAGAGAATATCGTGGCAGGGTCTACATAATAATGTTTAAAACAACCTGAGAATGTGCTTTACCTGCCGTGAATATTAATGTTCAAAATTACGCTAAAAAAATCCTTTTAATTAAACTTGATCATGGATGGCAAGGCAGATGAGAGGGAAAGAACCAAACAAAAATATACAGTGGGTTCCTTCATAAACGAATGGTTGCAAGATAGATCATTATTTTTGTAAAATGAACAGCTAACTAATGGATTTAAAGCTTATCCTTAACAAATATTAGTATTGAAACTATTCTGTAATGCAAGCTAAAATATTGATACTATACGTGATAAATATATATACTGCATGCTTCCATTTTGTAGCCGTATCTGAATGTAGAGAAAGTTACACCTCATTATAATTGAAACGGTTAGTAAATAAACAGTGCTCACTCTTTCCCCCTACAGAAGGTAAATTCCACAAAATGGTAGAAAGAAGCCAAAAGAAGAAATGTAAAAGAGAGGCCGAAAGAATATGAGAAGACAAAATCGAGGAAAGAAAGAAAGATGTCAAACAGAAGAGAGAAAGTAAGATTGGGATGAAAAAGGAAAGACTAAAAGTGAAAGAAGGATATACAAACGGAAGGAGAAAGAAGAATGGACAAAGACGAACATGGAAATAAGGTTGAGCGCATATATGCCCCGTATATGATTGTCTGTGTGCATTTGAAAGCAAAACATGTTTTTAAAATCAAATTAAAACACAATTAAGGACTCTTTACCTGTGCTGAAACTTTGGTAAAAGTCTCCATCATTTGTGCACGAACTTTTTCCATCAATTCTGGCATGTCATCCAGTGTTAATCCTTCAGTACTGACTGGGGGCAAGCATGTTACGACGATATTTCCTGTTTATATATATATATATATATATATATATATATATATATATATATATATATATATATATATATATATATATATATATATATATATATATATGCTCTCTCTCTCTCTATACTCTCATATATAATATATATAATATATATAGTTAAAATATGTTCAGATGGACAATCTTAAGATACTAGGTGTGAAAAGAATTAATAAGGAATGAACGTATTAGAGAGTTGTGTGGTGTGAAGAAAGAGATAAAACGAGAGAATAAATGAAAATATGTTGAGATGGTTTGGTCATGTGGAAAGGATGAATGATAACCGGTTGGTTATGCGGATGTATAAGTGAAGTGTATTTAGGAGTTGACCGGCTAGGAGACCAGGAAGTGGATGGAGTCAGGTGAACGAATGCGGAAGGAGAGAAATGTGAGTTTGGCAGAGGGGAGAATAAAGGTTAAAGGTGCATGATAGGAGAATGGCGGGGTTTTGTATAGGGCATGGTTGTAGCCCACCTGGGCCAGGGATGAACCCGCCGATGACGATTTACCATAATTGAGGGTCCGTCGCGATTACTTGATGCTCTAGGAGTGTGGATTTTCTGTCTGTGACGAGCTCTCACTATTTAATATACAGGGGGCGGTAAGGCTGGGCTTTCTTTTCGACGTTTGTCATGTTCTCCTGCTTTTTGCACTGATACTTTGGCTACTTCCTACATGATGAAAGGCGTAGAAGTTGGTAGAGTGAAAGAAAGAAAAAAAAAAAATATATATATATATATATATATATATATATATATCTTATATACTATATATATATATATATATATACTCTCTCTCTCTCTCTCTGCTCTGCTCTCATAATTATCAATATCATTCTTATATATCTGTTTCTATATATAAGGGAGATATTGATCATGCATCCATGGTGTCAATTGGCAATTCGCTATCTTATTCTGGTGTTGTTTATTCTCGGAAATGTTTTTTATAATACAGTCTGGAATGGTTTCCATTTCTGATCCAGGCTGTGATACTTTATATTATTTATTATATGTCTTCAGTTATTGAAAAACCCTTATAACATGTATAGATACTATACCAGTTTTTCTTCTTTTTAGTACATCTTGTTATGATTATATGTATGAATGATATAATATAAACTTAATGATAAACATAGCACCAGGAGCACAGATGATAGTAAAAATATAATTGTGCTGAATATTTATACACAAAAGAAGTTGATAAGCCTTTCTAGCTGTCTCAGAGGTCAGCTACAAATTTGTTGGATTGTATTAATTAATAACTGTAAGATTTGTAGTAATGTACAGATAGTAAACTTAACTCTTATTACAGTTTACTATCTTGTTGCTTGCTGGAAGGCCGTTGACATCATTAATCTCCATTTAAGAAAGACCCCTCTTGGATATATCAGGGTATGTTTCTTAATAGAATAAATATATGTGACTTCATTTAACTGTCAAATATGCAAATATAAATTATGGTAATACCAATAATTGTTTATATTTGACAGGGTTCAAATCTTGGGATTCATCCTGAATCCTTCAAGACGTTCTAATTGTGGGCTGATCTTCTAATTGTGGGATCCATTCAAATCTTGGGATTCATCCTGAATCTTTCAAGACGTTCTATTGTGGGATTCCTTCTATCCATTCCGATTTTGGGATTCATACTTGAATCCTTCTATACATTCAGATCTTGGGTTCCTCCTGAATCTTTCTCTTCTTGGTGCGATTCTAAGGCTGAGATTCATCCTGAGTCTTTCTTCGTGGGGTTGTTTCGAGGTTTTGATTCTTCCTGAATCTTGCCTCGTGCCAATTGTCGCGTCGGGATTCATCCTGAGTCTTTTCCCTTCATCGTATCCATAATTGTATTCTCCTGAATCATACTCACCACTTGGAACCATTCCCCAGTCAATTCAGTTAAGTCATCATTTATTCACAATTGTTGAGTCTGGATTTCTTATTCCCTTGATTTTATGCATGAGCAATATTTGGAAGCGTTCGGTTTCCACTCTCGTATCTGATCCTAGAGCTGTCTGTGCTCGTGTACATATTTTACACATTGGAACCTTTAACTTGCTCTCCAAGGTGTATTAACTAATTCTATTTAATCATAATCTTTTATTTATATATTGTTGGGGTAGGACTGTGGTAAATATTAACTTTTGTCAGACCTCCCACCATATATTCTGAGCGATTTTAGTAAAGATAAAACTTTTTATGGAGTGTCACTATCCTTCATATTGATGCTTTTTGGTATTGTTACTCTTAATCTTCGAGACCTCTATCGGGTTAATCTTCGAGACCTCTATCGGGTTAATCTTCGAGAAAGCTCCGGGAAACTAGTTAAATAGTTCTACATCTTTCTTTGGGTAAAAATCTTAGATTGTATCAACATTTTATATCAAAGTTCACAATCCTCCTCGAAAGTCATTCAAGTCAGCAGGCCGACGGAGTCCTGAAGACTAACTTCCTCCGTTACGGAGAAAATCTAATCCTCCGTATTACCCCTGATGGTGTCAGGTGGTTGCTGTGCTGACTAGACCTTCAAACCACTATCTTTGAACATCACAAACCTAACATTGACGTAATCTCCTATACTTTGACTTCCGAAATCAAAAATTCTTCGAACTTCATATCTCCAAAGAGAGGTACCTCACCGTCGGGTACATTTGTTGATCCCAGCGTACTTCCTCTCCGCCACATAAATAAATTAAGTGGCCCGAACAGGGACTCTGTTTGAGTTCCTGCGCTTGCGTGCACTAGGTTGTGACTCGCTCCACATCATCATATTTATTTTTTGAAAAAATCATCGATTCTCTTCTCAATTCTTTTCAAAGAAATCTTCTTCTTTTGTACTTACTTTGGACAGATCGAGAGTTAGTTAGAATAACCCTCCAATACTTTGAAATTCTTTCTTTTGAAATTACAAAAGAAAATGTCAGAAAAACCTCAACCAAAAGACTTGGATACGAGCATAAATGCTGATAGCCAAGAAGCTGTGGACTTTGATCCCTCTCTTGCAGCTGTCGCATTAGATCCACGTGTAGAACAACGTCTCCGTGATGATCGTAATAAAAATAATGAAGGAATGAATGTAGGAATGAATGTGGAAAATAAAGACAGGGTAGAAGTTGTCAACTCTGACATACCCTCTGACTTATCTTTAGCTCCTAACTCTGACAAACCTTTCACTGAGCCTGAGATGAGTACTTTATTAACGAAACTCCATAAACAGGTATTAAGTGAAAGGCAATTGGATCAAGTAAGCGATACAGTCGGTAAGGTTGAACACAGAACGTTCCATGATCAAGTTCAGGGTATTCCACCTAAATTCGATTCCCATCATGTGCATATGCCTAAAAATACCACTTCTTTCTATGATCGTGAGTATAAACCTTCCTCAGCAACCACGATCAATACCTTTTCTACATAATCCACCCAGTTATGTAGAAAATCCTAGAAATCAAATTCTTTCTAATCCTAATCTTCATTCTAATCCTAATCTTATTCCTAATCCTAACCTTATTCCTAATCCTAATCTTATTCCTAATCCTAATCTTATGCCTATTCATAATTTTCTTCCTAAACCTCAACTTCTTCCTAATCCCAATCTTCGTCATGATTCTATACCCCCAGTAAATTACTTCACCCAACCTAAGTCTCTCTTTAGAACTCCCGATATGGGCAGAGACACTAGAGATTCTCTATCCCCTATCAATAGAGGAGAGGCTGACTTTTCTGGAAAGTATAATAAATTACTACAGCCTCAACGAGAACAAATTCCCTTAAATCAATATCCGGAACACCAGATGTTTTCGACTGATTCTCAGTCGCATTCTGGTTATATTCCACAAGGATATTCCCAACGACTGCCTATGCGTCGTATTCCTGACGACGATGAACCTTCAATGTATTCAGGACCACACATGAAAAAGAGACTTGACATGCTGGAGGAAGCCATTGTGCTTCTTACTCAGTTACTCAAGAACTCTCAGAAGCTTAAGGTTGTGGATCCTGGAAAGTTTAAATACGAATCGGAACAAGATCTCTTAGTCTACCTGGCTGATTTTGAGGCTTATTGTAGCTTAAACTACCCTAATGCCCATCACCAATGGTTACGACTGCTTGGCCGACAGCTAGAAGGAAAATTCTTGAACATATACCGAGAGATCATCAAAGACAAACCGTGAATACTTCTCTGTACGGGATAATCTTGTGTGTTGGTATCGTGATGAGGAACGAAAGAAGAAAGAATACAGAATACAGAAGTATCATGCCGCTCACCGATACCCTAACGAGAGCATTAAAATGTTCGCCCTTCGGTTAGAGCGCCTAGCTAGTCAAGCATATCCGGGTTATGATATGAGAGATCATGATTCACTTAGAATAGCTTTTCTATGTAGTTTGCCTCCTTATGTTGAGATATTCGTCAGTCAGTATATCAAAATGATGGAGCTGGACGGTTATAGTAGAGCTCCATGGGAAAATATAGTGAATTTTGCGGACTCTTTAGACAGCAATAACACTGCTTTCCCAAATTCAATGTCCCAAACAAATCCACTTGAGGTCGGCCCATCAACTTATTCCCGAACTGACCAGGAGGTGGACTTAAACGAATCTGTTGAGTCAGTAATTCAGATCAATGCTGCACTCCCTGGATGGACTGATGTGTTGCGTAAGAAGGTTGAACAGCGCAAACCTAAGTCTTCAATTAACCTTAAACATCGCTCTTCTAATCTTGTCCAACGTGGTCCTCCGGAAAGGAATAATAGCAGTCGTATTGTCTACAACACTGTTCGGAATTCACCACCAAGTAATGACCGTTCCAGAACTCAGAATGATCGTAATGCAAATCGAAAGGGTCGTTCAGGATCGGGAGATCGGATGAATATCTTGTGTGACTACTGTGAGAAGCGAGGACACGAAATGCAGGAATGCTATAAGTACTTGGGAGTCTGTAGCTACTGCAAGAAAACCGGCCATTCAAATACCGAATGCCGTGCTAGGAACTCTCCTCCATCATCTCCCGTAAATAACCGGAAAGTGGTATGTCCCTTTTGTAGAGGTCCCCACGCGGGATGAGGTGCTCTCAACGCACCCCTCCACGATCAAGTGATCCCGAACGAACTCCTCCTAGAGAATACCTTCAAGGTGCGGTAAAGAAAGTCTATTCGCGATCATATTCCCCTGAAGCCCAGAAAAATTCGGCTAAACCAACTGAGAAGCCGCTTCCCCAACGCCTATTTCTGGACCCGTGTGAAACCTGTAACGTGTCTCACTATGAAGGTCGTTGCAAAGGGGGGTTTGCTGAAACTCGCCCCGCCAATCAGTTAAACGACTAGTCCCCACAGAGATGAGTCAATCTGTGGAAAAGGACTTGGATAATGACTCTGTAAAGAAACTGGATGATCCTGCTATTAACTTTTATGGGATACCTCCAGTGAGTAAATTCTCACATAAACCTTATTCCTATGCTAGTGAAGACATGGTCGTTGCTATTAACTTGTGCCAGGCCGATATAGAACCTTTGATCGTCTGTGTCAAGTTGGATGATCAGGATGCTCCCATTTATGATTGCCTTGTAGATAGTGGGGCTGGAGTAAACTTGATAAGCTCCGAGATTGTTCCTTTCTTGGGGAACTCAAAAGAGCTTTTGGCTTCCGAAGACAGAGTAAGGGCCATCAGTGGTTTTGGAAATAGAGAACGAATTCCTATTGTTCACTATGTAAATATAATCCTGAGGTTTAATATGGGTTTTGTAACTCATCCTTCCGCGTTTTTCATAGTTCCCCAGGAATACATGGTAGATAACCCGTTGATACTTGGTACTTGTGCTCTTAGGGATAATCACCTATTACCTGATGTCCCGAAAACAACTGATTCATCTTCAAGGAAAAAAATTGACTGTGGTGGCCGATGGCATATCAACTTGTACCCAGTCCAATTTAAAGTCCTATACTATACAGGTGAAAAACGTGTCGGTAGTCAATACTAATATTAATGATACTGATGTTATCTACGATCAAAATAATGATCGTACTCTTCGATATTTATTGAAGGGATTTAAGAAGAATGATAACAATATAAATTGGCAACAAGTTCCTAAACCCTACAAAAGTCATTCTAAACAAATGGTTTTGGAAAATGACATCTTGTACTACCGAACTACGTCCGGGAATCTGTTATATGCAATTTCTTTGGACTTACTAATGCACATAGTTCTGGGACTCCATGTATCCTGTGCCCATATAGGTCGGAACAAGCTGCTGCAGTTGGTATACAAGCATTTCTGGCATCCTAGGGTCAATCAGGTAATTTCCGATGTAGTGCGGTGCTGCCCTGTTTGCCAGATGCAGAAAAACTTTTCTTCCAATGTAACTCCACCCATGTTGAAAATCTTGGCCAACTATCCCTTCGATTTATGTGCCATGGATTTGATTCAATTAAACTTTTAAGGGAAATAAATACTGTATGATCTTTATTGATCATTATTCTAAATGGGTGTCTGTAGTTCCCATTGCCGACAAGTCCAGCTTGACCGTATCTAGGAAACTGGAGCACCAAGTTCTCCCTTTCCTTCCTAAAGTTCCAAATCGTATATTAACCGATAATGGAACTGAATTTACTTCCCAGATATTCCAACAAGTGTTACAAAAACACAACATTAAACATGTGAGAATATCTCCACTTCATCCCTCGAGTAACGGTGTCTCCGAGCGATTTAATCGAAGTTTAATTCAACTACTGAAATGTTTAGTTCTGGAGCAACCCGCTACTTGGGATGAAGAATTGTCTTCCTCTATTTTAATTTATAATAATACTTATCATAGTGCATTGGACATGTCACCTTCTGATTATTTACTACAAAAAGCTCATGCTCCAGTGCACACTTTTCCCCAATATTGGAAAGAGGGCAGTGTCAATTTTAAACCTTTCAAGGTGGGTCAAAAAGTAGCTCGTAAAGTAATACGAACTGGGCCAAGTACTGCTCTTAAATTTCATAATAAGTGGGAAGGGCCATTTACTGTTGTTGACGTGAACCCGAATAGGGTGTCATATGTCATACAGAGAAATACTAATCCCCCCAGTAGAACTCAAAAAGTCCATTTCTCCCACTTAAGAGAATGGATTGAGATTCCTGGGTATTTACGAAAATACCTGACTAGAAATAAGGAAATTAGTGATGCATTTTTCTCGGACGAGGAAAGTTTGTTGGATGGGGAGGATGAAA
The DNA here is from genome assembly GCA_015478945.1 of Trachelipus rathkii. Classification (NCBI taxonomy): domain Eukaryota; kingdom Metazoa; phylum Arthropoda; class Malacostraca; order Isopoda; family Trachelipodidae; genus Trachelipus; species Trachelipus rathkii. Next base: position 24,102 of record JABUQX010026211.1, read on the forward strand.
ATTCTCCTGAATCCATCGATCTTGAGTCTGAGACTGATTCAGCTAATTCTTATGAGTCAGAGTCCATCGCTGATACCTTATTGTTCACTAATAGCGATGATTCCCTGGAGGAGGAAGCTGATTTTGAGGGATTCTTAACTTTTAATCCTATCTCCTTAAAAGTGAGTATATTCAATTACCAGATTTAACTCCTGTAATAGAGCCAACTGCTTGGGATCCGGGAGAAAACCTCAATATGAGTATGGAGGAGTTTATTCCTCAGTTATCTTCCGAAGTCTTACGAATGCCCGGTCACAAAGCGGTTAAATTCTTGCTCCCTCCTCTCGTAATTCCTATTTCACCTATTCATTCTTCGGACGAGTCAAATTCTAACCATTCTAGTTTACCTGAGACGGATTCCGATTCTAGTTTATCCGAGATAGATTTAATAAATATCCCTACTAGTTCTCCTATGAATCATGGTAGTACCCTGGGGGTCAACCATGCTGAAATACTTACCCCTGTTTTAGATTATCATGATATGTATTCACATGAATACCCTATTAGATTTAAATACCCCTCTGTCCTTTCTCCTGCAAGGGTAACTAATGATAATGAAGACCTTATAGTTTCCCAAGCATCACAGTTGGAAAGTCCTAATCTGGAAGCATCTGGGTTGAGTCTACCGGATCCACCGTCCTTTTTTATGGAAAGACCTAACTATTCTCCCTCAGTCTCTTCTGAGGATCTTATGGATCTGTCGGAGAGAGTTGTTGTGGGTGATTTGCCGGACGATTGGTTAAACATTTTTGACTCAGATAGTTCTTCCAGTTCTCAAAAGACTGAATTTTATGGTTTCAGCCCGCCAAATAGTAATTCTTTCAATATATCCCCGTCGGCTGAAATGGTTTCTTCACCTGTCTCGGAAACTAGAATTCCACCTTTTCAAATAGTGGGAGAGGTGTTTGGTGATCCCACCAACGTCCATTTGGATAATAGTAATTTGACTTTGGTCCACATTGATGAGGAAATCTTGGAGGAAATGCAATTGGATGATCTTCCTCGCACTAGGAGTAGAGGATCAGTTCCAGATTTCCCCAATGTTATGTCGACTCCAGTGGAGTATGTACGTCATCGAAGAAGGACCAGTCTTTTATAACCTTATCTCGGGGTTATAAAATGACACATTGTGTCCTGATACGAAGTAAATAAGCCTGGAGAATAAAAGTTGGCTTTGCTTCTTTTGTTTAGAAAATGAAACTTCTGTCGTTCCCTTACTGACTGGAACGTAAATTTAAAATACTTGGCTAATCAAACTTATCAGTACATAGTTCTGATAAGTCACTTGAAAAAAAATCTTATTCCTATCTTTCTTAATCTCTTAAGTAAACTTCCTCTTGAACTATTGTTCTATAACATCTTCATCTATCAAAGCTGTTTTGAATGTATGCTTTCTAGTGTGCCTGATCGTCAAACACTTTAACTAAGGTGACGAAAAAACCCTCCTGGTGTACCTGATTCTTGTAAAATTGATCTTTGTGTGTCTGGATTCTTCTTGTATGCTTGCAGACTAAAAATTAAAACTATAAACTAAAAAATCAAAAAAGTCTTGTGTAATAGAATTCCTCACGTTATTTAACCAATGGTTAAATACGCATAATGTATAAATATATACTGTCTAGTATATATTTATCAAAACAAATGCATATAATTATTATGTATAGAGTCATCGGTACGGAAAAAATGGATTGACCCTATATATATTGAGCTGTATATATATATGTACCTATTGTACATATATATATACCAGTTCCTTGGTTCCAACGAACCGGTCATTTATGACAGGTTGTGGGCCGGAGGAGCTTAAAACTTATTTTACAGATTTGTCCCGGTTCCTGAAGGAGATAATCCGATGTTCTCTGATCAATCTATAACTTGGATGAGTAAGACTCTCTCTCTTCAAATTAAATGGGCCAACTGGGTGATTTCATAAGTATAACAAAGAAAGAAAATAGAAAGAATCAGGAAAAAGACTTCCTAGATTGTTTCTATTTTCGCAATATAAAATATAATAATGAAAAAAAATGTTTCATTATTATTGAGGTGGTGTGTTTTCGATGAACAACCATGAACTTTCCAAGCAACTATTTTCTGATGGTATACCTTTATTTTAAAGATACAAATTTTAAATTTTATATAATTAAATTTGTTTTTTTTATTATAACTCGTCAGTTTCTCAATAATTAATTTGTACTTCTGATTTCCCCAAATCAATAAGTGCAGTTGAGAAATAGTGAAGGTGAAAATGACTTAGTTTGCTCTACGTCTATTTTTCGCTTCCAGTCGATTTATTATATAATGAAAATTAACAATCTTAGACTAGATAATATGCTCATGTTTTTTTTATATAATCCTATCATGACTCAATAACTGCCGGATATTTTGATGTTTTCAGGATTGACTCTACATAGTACAAGACATCGAGAAACATCTCTGTCGGTATCCCAGAGTATCAGGAACAGACGATCAGTATTCATCATGCCATTGTTAATGACCGAGAGATCTTCTGGTAGACAATATGTTTCATCAATTATAACATCGATCTTTGAAAAAATTACTGAGGCTGCTGAAAGGTGAATACCCAATCCCAAGTTACTTCTACAGTCCCTTTGGGCAAGCTATGTATGTGTCAAACAAACCAAGAACACATTAATCAGGATTGGGACACCAGTAGGCCAAACACGTTATAGAAGATCCTGTGTTATCTGACGAATGGATGAGGAAACTGTCCATATACAGTTGAAGTGGTAAAAATCAAGATCTCTTATAGAAGAAAATCCTAATGGAAAGATAATAATACCGTCAGAGAGGCCAACATAATCGATGCTTGTTATAACAGCATTGTTAAGGGGAAGTACCTATTGTCACCCCTCATATCTATCATATCAACCAGGAAACCTTTTACTTGATTCTTCTTGGTTGTAGGATAATATCAACAAGAAACCCTTTAACTTGATTTTCTTCGTTGTTAGAACCGTTTATTCTTAGATCACTAAAGAATAAATGTGAAAATTTATCTAAAAATTAACATTAAAATTGTATATAAACTTGAAAAAAAATATATCTTGTAAATATTCATAGCTTAGTAGAGAGTCCTGAGTATCCTTCCCTGCGCGCTGTTTCTATGCTCTTTGCCTCTTCACTCCCGTCTTTCTTCGAACGACGTGGAAAATTGAGGTGGGGGTTTAGATTTAGTGGGGGAGGATATAAGGGAGATATTGATCATGCATCCATGGTGTCAATTGGCAATTCGCTATCTTATTCTGGTGTTGTTTATTCTCGGAAATGTTTTTTATAATACAGTCTGGAATGGTTTCCATTTCTGATCCAGGCTGTGATACTTTATATTATTTATTATATGTCTTCAGTTATTGAAAAACCCTTATAACATGTATAGATACTATACCAGTTTTTCTTCTTTTTAGTACATCTTGTTATAATTATATGTATGAATGATATAATATAAACTTAATGATAAACATAGCACCAGGAGCACAGATGATAGTAAAAATATAATTGTGCTGAATATTTATACACAGAAGAAGTTGATAAGCCTTTCTAGCTGTCTCAGAGGTCAGTGCTGCAAATTTATTTGATTTTATTAATTAATAACTGTAAGAATTGTAGTAATGTACAGATAGTAAACTTAACTCTTATTACAGTTTACTATCTTGTTGCTTGCTGGAAGGCCGTTGACATCATTAGTCCCCAATTTAAAACCCCTCTGGATATCGGGGTATGTTTCTTGGTAGAATAGATATATGTGACTTCTTTTAACTGTCAAATATGCAAATATAAATTATGGTATAAATACCAATAATTGTTTATATTTGACAGGGTTCAAATCTTGGGATTCATCCTGAATCCTTCAAGACGTTCTAAAATTGGGCTGCTTCTTTCAAATCTTGGGATTCATCCTGAATCTTTCAAGACGTTCTATTGTGGGATTCCTTCTATCCATTCCGATTTTGGGATTCATACTTGAATCCTTCTATACATTCAGATCTTGGGATTCCTCTCGTCCTTCTTCTTGGTGCGATTGTGGGGCTGAGATTCATCCTGAGTCTTTCTTCGTGGGGTTGTTTCGAGGTTTTGATTCTTCCTGAATCTTGCCTCGTACCAATTGTCGCGTCGGGATTCATCCTGAGTCTTTTCCCTTCATCGTATCCTATCATAGTAGTGATCATCCTAAATCCTACTTTTCAACTTGGAACCATTCCCCCAGTCAATTCAGTTAAGTCATCATTTATTCACAATTGTTGAGTCTGGATTTCTTATTCCCTTGATTTTATGCATGAGCAATATTTGGAAGCGTTCGGTTTCCACTCTCGTATCTGATCCTAGAGCTGTCTGTGCTCGTGTACATATTTTACACATTGGAACCTTTAACTTGCTCTCCAAGGTGTATTAACTAATTCTATATAATCATAATCTTTTATTTATATATTGTTGGGGTAGGACTGTGGTAAATATTAACTTTTGTCAGACCTCCCACCATATATTCTGAGCGATTTTAGTAAAGATAAAACTTTTTATGGAGTGTCACTATCCTTCATATTGATGCTTTATTGATATTATTATTCTTAATCTTCGAGACCTCTATCGGGTTAATCTTCGAGAAAGCTCCGGGAAACTAGTTAAATAGTTCTACATCTTTCTTTGGGTAAAAATCTTAGATTGTATCAACATTTTATATCAAAGTTCACAATCCTCCTCGAAAGTCATTCAAGTCAGCAGGCCGACGGAGTCCTGAAGACTAACTTCCTCCGTTACGGAGAAAATCTAATCTGCTCCGTATTACCCCTGATGGTGTCATATGGTTGCTGTGCTGACTAGACCTTCAAACCACTATCTTCGAACACATCACAAACCTAACTGTGACGTAATCTCCTATACTTTGACTTCCGAAATCAAAAATTCTTTGAACTTCATATCTCCAAGAAAGAGCGGAGAGAGGTACCTCACCGTCGGGTACACTTGTTGATCCCAGCGTACTTCCTCTCCGCCACATATATATATATATATATATATATATATATATGATATATATATATATATATTTACTGATTATATACTGTATATATATATATATATATATATATGCTATATATATATATATCCTCTCTCTCTCTCTCTATATATATATATTCTTCTTTCTTCATCTACGCTTTTTCCACAAGATTAGAGTGAAGAACGCTAAGCATCGGAAAAACGAAGAAGTATGACCAAATGTCGAAAAAGAAAGCCCGACCACCCCACCACTTTATCTGTACCCATTGAATGGTGAACTCGTCGGACAGAAAATCCACCTTAGGGCTTCATGGGATACGACGGACCCTCACTATGAGTAAATCGTCCAATGTAAGGAGGTTCATCCAACAGTTCAGGTGGGCACAACCATGCCCTATGCAAAAAACCGCATTCTCCTATCCTTCACACTTTTATTCTCAACCTGCCTGAAACTCCATTTCTCCTTCAGACATTTCAGTTCACCGACTCAATCCACTTTCTCTTCGGTCTCCCAGCATTTGGTGGTTCCCAACACACTCTCCTATACATCCGCTTAACAACCGACTATCATTCATCCCTTTCCACATGACCAAACCATCTCAACTTATCTTTTTCATTTATTCTCTCATTTACCCCTTTCTTCCCACCCACACAACTCTCTAATAGTTCATTCCCTCATTTTATTAATTCTTCTCACACCTAGCATGCCCCTAGTTGTCCCATCTGAACACATTGAAATTTAGATCTATACTTCTTATTCAGACCATAGTCTCACTACCATACAATAACACAATTAACAACATGCCCTCATGCTAAGACTCCGCACCTCAAGACTTGAGTCCACTTCCATTCTGGAGTTAAATTACTCCAGCAACCTTCCTGCCATTCCCAACTTTCCTACTACACTCTGCATCATCCGTTCCCTTCTCATCCAACACATACCTAAATATTTAAACTCAGACACTTTGCTCCAGCTGCTCACCATCTAACATAACTTCACACTGAGGACTGTCCTCACTCACAACCATAACCTTACTCTTATCTACATTTACTTTCAAACCCCACACTTTTACACACCCTATCAAATCTATCTACCATCCCTCTAAACTCTCTTCAGATTCGCCACACAGAGACCAAATCATCCGCATATAATAGGTAGGGCGCCTTCCATCATCATTCTCCATCATTCTAACACCATTTCCTGCCATCCCACCTCGAATTCTTTCCTTACTTATCCCGCCCGCAAATTGAATAACCAAAAAGACATAACACAACCCTGTCTTACTCCGCTATTAATCCTAAACCAATCACCATGGCTTCATTACTCACCCCACGCCCTATCGTCATACCTTTTGATTCATTCAAACGCCTTCAACACCATATATCTTGTATACCTGCCATAAAAAGCTTCCCTATTAACTCTATCATACGCCTGTTGTAAATCCATAAAAACCTAATATAATTTATTCTTAATACTCCCCTCATTTTCTCAGTATTTGTTTCAAGTGGAGATTTGGTCCCACATCTCTACCACTCCTAAACGCACCTTGTTCTTCGCAATCAGTCCCTCAGTCCTCGACGCCTCTTTCAACAAAATACAGCATGTTCCTAACTACAACACTCAATATAGCTTATTTCCCTATATTTTCTACAGTTCCCCTTTTCTCCTTTACCCTTGTATAAAGGGTACTATTACCGCTCTCTCTCTATATATATATATATATATATATATATATATATATATATATATATATATATATATATATATATATATATATATATATATATATATATATATATATATATATATATCTTTCTTTATATATATATATATATATATATATATATATATATATATATATAACTATATATATATATATATATATATATATATCTTATCTTCATCTTCCTCTTTTCCCCAAGAAGCATCGGAAACAGAAATGTAGTAGAATATGACGCAAGAAAAGAAAGCTCAGCCTTACAGCCCCCTCAATACCTACTAGTGAAAACTCGTCGCAGTCTGAAAATCCACCCTAGAGCTTCTGGGACCACAGGGACCCTCACTATAGCATATCGTCAAGTGTAAGGGTTCATTCCCTGGCCCAAGTGAGCCGCAACCATACCCCCTCACAAAAACCCTGCCATTCACTCAAACTATTCACACCACTAACCTACGCCTCTACCCACAACCCCTGCCCCACACAGCACCGACCCCTATATATATATATATATATATATATATATATATACTATATATATATATATATATATATATATATATATATATATATATATATATATATATATATATATATATTTATATATCTGCTACTGGAACTGTAGGAATTATAGAATTAGTTTATTGAGGTTGAAAGTGATGGTTTTAATATTAATAGCGGGTGAGGAAGGGATGTGTTATGTCTCCTTAGTTGTCCAATTTGTATATGAATGGGGTTATGAAAGAATTAGAGGTGGGGGTGGCAGGTGATGGGTGTTAGAATGATGGAGAATGGGAAAGAGTGGAGGGTGCCTTACCTATTATATGCCGGATGATTTGATTTTTGTGTGGCGAATCTGAGAAGAAAGTTTGAGAGGAATGGTAGAGAAAGTTTAAAAAGAGGGGTTTGAAAGTAAACGTGAATAATAATAGTAAGGTTATGGTTGTGAGGAGGACAGTACTTGGTGTGAAGTTATGTTAGATGGTGAGCAGCTGGAACAAGTGTCCGAGTTTAAGTATTTAGGATATTATGGTGGATGAAAAGGAAACGGATGATGCCAGAGTGTAGTAGGAAGAAAACTGAATGCTTGGGAAGGTAGCTGGGTGCAGATCATCGTTCTGGTGGATGTGGGGACTAGAGTCTTGGAGTGCTAGGGTCCTGCTGCGAGGTATGTTATTGCCTGTGTTTAAAATGCATGATAGTGAGATATAGTTCCTGGAACAGATCTTATCGATCTAAAATTACAATGTGTTCAGGTGGAGTAATCCATAAAAGTGTATTTGGATGTAGAAAGGAATTGATAAAATAGAATGAATAATTGTAATAATTAATGTAATTAATGTGAGGAAGCAAGGGTAAAATGAAGTAAATGAAGGTACGTTGAGATGGTTTTGGTCATCATGGAAAGTTAAGTGGATGTATAGTGGTGAGTATGCTGGGAATTGACTGGCTGGGAGGCCGAAGAAAAAGGATTGAGCCAGTAAAGGAATACCTGGAGGAGAGAAATGTGAGTTTGGCAAAGGCGAGAAGAAAGGTACATAATAGAAGTGAATAGGCGAGGTTTTTGTGAGAGGTATAATTTAAGCTAACCTAGGACAGGATGAAACTTACATTGATGAGAATACTTTATGGAGTGAGGGGTCCGTTGCGGTCCCAAAAAGCTCTAGGAGGATTTTCTGACTGCATTGACTTCTCATAAAAGAAAGGGTAATAGGGCAGTAGGAGTGCGACTTTCTTCGACTTGCGTGCTCTTCTTCTACTTCTTTTCTGTTTTGAGTGCATACTATACCTTACTCCCCAGTCTTAGGGATGAGAAGGTAGGTGATATGATTGATGCTGATGATATATATATATATATATATATATATATATATATAACTATATATATATATATATATATATATATATATATATATATATATATATATATATATATATATATATATATATATATATATATATATATATATTTATATATATATATATATATATATATATATATATATATATATATATATATATATATTATATATTAACAGATGTTTGAACCTAGCTATTGTTACAGAATCCCACTGACCTGGGTTAAATGTTTTCAGAGGGTGATTCAAAAAGCCGGTGTAGGAGGAGTAAACCAATGGCAAGATCGGAAGTTGACCGGATATGGCCAAGTGAAAGGCTCCTTTCTTGAAACTCAACATCTCTTTTTTCATGTTTCGAGTTCCTTCGGGAAACACCCATAATTTAACCTACGATTAAAACCAATAATAGTTAACTTGTTTCTTTTTTTAAAGATATTTGAAATCAAAATCTTTGAATTAATATGATGAAAAATAAATTCAGATATGGAAGCAATAAAATGGATTACACAAAGGCTTATGAAGATCTGAAAAGAATGAAAAAGTTAATTTTGTAAAAAAAAAAAAATTACTTAATTTCTCCTATTTAGAAAAAATAAAATAAAAAAGATATAAAATGTATTTAAGAGTTTTGAATTTGTGAAAATTTTACAGAGTCGATAACTAATTTAGAGTCAACCTGAAAAATGTGTTAGTTTCTGTATCAGCGGCTAGATGCTAGAGAAGCTGTAAATAAATATTTGATACACGAGCTAAGTCTTAGTAGTCCACGGCAACAAACGATATTTAAAGAGGGTCCATTGTAAGAAAAGCTTAAGAACCATTGATTTATTGATTGATATTTTATATCTTCCTAACTTGAGAATTTAAGATTTATATTCTAGTCAATAAAAACTAACTTCTGAATTATCAAAGAATGAATATTTTCAATCCTATATGAAATTCTATATCCTCTTATTCTATGGCAAAAAATTATGCAAGAAGAAGAAATATTCTATTAAGAATCTCAATAAAGGAAATTGATATTAAACCATAGATAAATATTATTCTTTATCTGCCACTTCCTTGTTCATAGGTTATTGTTGAATATATACTAAACCATTAAACTTTTTGTGAAGTCTCTTTTAACAAAGATTAGAAGGAAATTTCAGAATTAAAAACCACAAACGGTTACAAGCTATCAGTATGGAAGATTGGAGACATCACTGCAATATTCATCAGAGAAATCCATGAATTCTTGCAAAAATTAATATCAATAAAGGAGTTAAGAAGGAATTAACTGACAATAGTATACGCATTAACACAGCTCCCAAATATTTAGTAGTAATGTGAGGGTTGGTCTGGCTGGCTATATCAAGCTTCTTTCTTCAGCTACAAAAGTAAGTAGGAATAAATATGCAAATGTTAGAATAGAAAATCAGGCTGAAAAAATAGAAAATGTTTTTGAGAGATTAGTAGAATGAGTTAGAAGATAAGTCGTATTTACATCTAAAAATCAGGTAGAAAAATAGAAAATGTGTTGAGGAGAAATTAAGTAGACTGAGGTGTGTTACATCTGAATGAAGAAAGATGGCCTAGAAAGCTGGATACAAAATCATCTTGAAGGAAGGAGTCTTCGTGTGTGATGAAAGGAAACACAAAACAGAGTATAAATACCTTTTGAGAGGTTGGTGATAAAGTGAATGATTTGATGATAGGATAATGGACTGTTTCACCAAGGAGGCCTCTACTGCCATGAATAGTGAAAAATCTTAAGCATTTACAAAATCAGAATTTATTCTTAAGCTTATAATGACAGAGTATGTGAACATTCTATAAGGACAATATGGCTGTGCAGCAAAGTAAGCATAATGAAATAGTTTGGGTTATAGGGACTTGAATGCAGTTGGAAAAAGAAAGCCCGATGACATGGTGGGTCTCTGGTTATTTAAGAGTCTGGAATGATGGTGGACCGAAAATAAGCAGTTAATTGGAGATAAAACCCACCCGACATCTGTGAATATGTGGAAATCTGGCTGTAGTAGGAGCGCTTCAATCAAGAGACTACATAACTTTGAACAAAGTGTTTCAGAAATGTAATAAAAATAAACATCCTGGACAAACTTATTCAACTGGAAGGGGTTCCGAGGTTGCAAGCTTCGCTGAAACTTAAGAGGGTTGTTAAGATAAATACTGTTAAAAGTGACAAACGATACTAAAAAGAAATATAATGACTACTAAATACAATGTTAAACTAAAAAATAAAATATGAACAAATAGAAAGATGATGCTTAAAAATGCAACAAAAACAATTTGTTAGTTATATAATAAAGCTATCAGAAAAGCCAATAAATCAGGTTTATTAAAGGAGTGGGAAATAAAGGGATCCTAAAAGTTAGAGAGATGATAAAATATTCTCAGCATGATGGATGAAATAAGAAAGATTAAAAATAAAAAGTAATGAGATATTTAAGCATAAATATAATAATACACAAAAGAATGTAATCAAGCCAAGGAAGAACGGAAGAGCAACCGCCACTTAGATATTGAAAAATTTGTCATAGATTAGTAAGTGATGTGCAAAAAATGCTGTGGAGAAACCTTACAGACAAAAAAAATGTGTGTGGGGAGAAAACAATGGTTATATAGATGGAAGATATTATGGAGAAGTGAAATAAATAAATTATCTAGAGGCAAGAGCATAATCCTCAACTTGCACTACAATAGAGAAAGATATACATTATGAATTCAATTCATGAGTTCCACAGATTATCCTATTGTTAAAATGAAAACTGGAAAATTAGTGGGCAAGGAGAAATCTAGTAAAAATGCTAAAAGCTCTAGGGTTATTTACTGTCAAGAAAATAACAGATTTATGAATCTGGGCTTTATAAATAATAAATAAAACATAAAACCATCCCATCTACAAAAACAAATAAATAAAAATAAATAAATAGTAAATAAAATAAATAAAACATAAATAATAGAAAGTATAGACATTCCCAAGGAGAAGGTCCCATATAGCTAAGTAGCAAAAATAAAACATACTGAAAGTCTTTATTTATGGGGACTTTAATGCATAAGCTACATTCATTGCCACCAAATATATGAAATACTAGAATATAACCATGCAATTAACATCATGAACTAAATAATAAAGATCTTTTAAAGGGTATTGTTGACAAGGTTAATAAAGATACTAGACAGCAAACATCTGAAGGAGTCAGTAAGGATTTGTTAAAGAAATGAACAAAGGAATACCATAATTGTACTGAGGAAGTTGGAAGAAGGCAATAAGAATGAAGCATACATTTGTAACGATGAAAAGTTTTGAGAGTAAGACCAGACTTGAAAAGATGCTGAAGAATGAAATGTATTCAGTCGATCAAATAAAAAAAAGCTCTAGGTTAGGTTAGGGTTGAAGGTAGAGCAGGTTAACAAGTTTTGCTTTAGAAAGTTAGATACTTGGATGAGGGCAGCTGAGATGAAATTAAGAAGATAAATATAGAATATGTTTAATAAGAGTAATTTGGCGATGAAGATAAAATCAAGTAATACAAGGAAAATGTTTATTATGCAATGTGTGATCAATGTTGTTATATAAAGTGAGCACATTTTGTATATCTAAATGATCAAACATAAATTCAGAAATGCTCATAGAAGTCTACAAAGCTACCAATTTAAATATTCAGAAATCCCAATTTCTTTTTTAAATATATATATATATATATATATATATATATATATATATATATATATATATATATATAACTTATATATATATATAATAATAATATATATATATATATATATATATATATATATATATATATACTTCTTGCTATATATATATATATATATATATATATATATATATATATATATATATATATATATATATATATATATATATATATATATATATATATATATATATATATATATATATATATATATATATATATATATATATATATATATATATATATATATAAAACTACAACATTACTTTGCTCCCTATACAGGGGTAACACGGGGACGAATCGAACTTTAAGGCCGACTGTCCCAAACCAGCGCCACCAACATGTTCGCGGTCGGTTTTTGAATTCTTGCCCTCAGGTGATAAAGGCTCAACTGCTACGCGGAAGTTGTGAACCAGCGTATTCTCGTAACAGAGTGGCGGCGGCGCCAGCCTCACGCCCCAGGAGCGTATATATACTCCTCTTCTCATATATAATATACTCTCCCTCTCTCTCCTGCATATATATATATACCTCTGTTTTTATATATATATATATATATACATATACATATATATCTATATATAACCCCTTATATACTCTCTCTCTCTCTCTCTCTCTCTCTCTCTCTCTACTCTCAAATATATATATATATATGATTCGACTGTCCCATCAAAATTATTGGACATAGGCAGAGAAGCAGAAGGGAAGCAAAAAAAAGAAAAACAGGAAGACGAAGAAGAATATTTGAAAAAAAATCTGAAAGGATTACATATTGGACAGAGGATTGAAAATCAGAGAAGGAAATTGCAAACAAGTAATTTGTGGATTGTATTTTAAGAAGAAAGTTGTACTTTAGGGTTTGAAGTTTCAAATTTAGCAAAGAAAAAATTTATTTTCACTATTTTGAATTTCAAAAATTTTAAGCATTTATTTTTAAATTATTTTCATATAAAATCCGTGATGGAGGAGCAACAATTTTTCCGACAACATTTCTTTTAATTAATTATCTCCAATGAAATGTAAACATTAAAAAAGAAAATCAAAAGAAATTTGAAAAATAAACTATGAAAGTGAAGCTGCGTTTCGCGAAGTCGTCGATTCATAGGAAGAAAACTCATAATTCTCTTCGCCGGATAGCAAGAGGCTGAAAACCCCCTTCTATTATTTATGTTTTTTTTTTTTTTCGTGAATAGTGATGATAAGTTTGAAACCTTATAAGCCACCAACACCACCCTACAGCTATGCGAGATATGATGTTTTGCATAAATAAATAAATAAATAAATAAATAAATATATGGTACAATGCCCAGGAAGCAGATCAAAGAGGAACACACATCATATCCAACCTTGAAAACCTAAACATCTAAAACAACACAAACAGCCACACCAGAAACCCACCCCAAACCAACCAAACAAGCACATCACCAGACATAACACTATGTTCACCAAACTTACACACTAAACTCCATTGGTCAATGCAAACCGATCTACACTCCGACCAACTCCCCATCATCATAAAATACCAAAATGTCAACAAAAACTACCCACTCAGGAAAACACACAAACTACAAAAAAGCCGACTGGACACAATTACCAACTATATAGAAAACAACAACACATCCCCTAAATATCACAAACGCATCAACACTCGACAAAGCCATACAAAATTTCACTTCTCTAATCCAAAAAGCAGCTAACCAATTCATTCCCAGAGGATACATTAAAAAATGAACCCAACCCAAACACCTGAAAACGAAAACTTAATCACAGGCAACTCTTCAGAAAATAATATCCACATCACTACAAACACGACAACACAGATTAACGCCTAAACACCAAATACAAATTTTAACAAATACATATTCATATAACTTCCAAACCTTCTCCACCAAGAACATCCAACACATGAATAACACCAAGAAACGTGAAACCGAAACCATACTGAAAAACTCAACACCAACAAAGAATACACTCATCGACTTCCATCAAAAATACCAAAAACACAAAACTCCTAACCACAAACAATCATGCTTTTTTAATTCATTTTGCGGAGAGGCTTGGTTCACTGTTCTGCAAAGCAGTGCAGAAAATGGCCCCACACCATCAAACCAGGAAAATTATCAAAGCTCTCAAGAAAATAAAACTTAACCACGATCCAACAATAGAAATAACCACAACAGACTTACAAAACATAACAAAGACATTCAAAAACATACCTGCAGCTGGCCCAGACAACATCTCAAACACCCAGGGAACACAGCTTTAACTCAATTAGCACAAATATACAGCAGTTCTAACAGTTTAAATTTCATTCACCCTATCTGGCAAAAGCTATCATTATACCCAAACTAAAACCAGGAAAAGACCCCTCTGACCCCTCATCATATCGCCCCATTTCTTTATTATTAACTCTATGCAAACTACTAGATAAAAACATACTAAACAAAATAACTTCACACATCACCAAACACAAATTCCAACACGGCTTCAAAAAAAACCATTCAACCACAACCCACTCATAAACATCATTCAACCCACAATCAATGGTCTAATCTTAAACCTACGCAAACAATAATCATAGCAATCAACATTAACAAAGCCTTTGACACAGTACCCAAGCATAATTTAATCCACAAAATAACAAAATCAAATATTCCAACTAACCTAAATAAATGGATTTTCAATTTCCTATCAAGAAAAACAGCACTAAGACAAACAAACAACACAATCCTAAACAGTAAACATCAACAAACGGAGTACCTCAAGGCTTAATACTTATCCACATATTATTCAACCTTTCACAGCCGACCTCCCACAATCACACACAGACCACATAAACATAACAAAGGTTAAGAACGACATTACCATAGCTTCTACACACCAGAACCTAAATACTACCATAAACCTGATGCCACAAACATCAATCAACTTCAAGCATGGCTTACAGAAACAGAATGTCCACCTCAACAAACAAATCATCAATCACAATCACCAGTGACCGCCAACTTGGCACCCCCTCCCCACCAAGTCTACTTAAACAACATTGCCATACCCCTCAACAAAACTCCCAAAATCCTTGGAGTAACACTTGACACTCATCTCACCTTTACAAAACACACAGATAACACAATTTCATCAGCAAACAAGAAACTAAATATTTTGAGAACCATCACCGGCACAGGCTTCACAAACAACAAACAAATATCCACCACCATATAAAAACAATACATTCGTCTGACTATGCCTCTCAAACTTGGCACCCATTACTGACTAAAAACAACACAAAACAAAGAACTACGAATCATAACAGGATGTGCATCAACTACACCACAACAACAACACCTACACAAAGAAACCAAAATTCTACACCATAGACATGATAGGCACACAATTCTTTGCAAAAACCCAAACACCCCAACATCCATGCCACATAGCCCTCTCCAACCCCACCCAACACAGACTCAAACAACCTTCTTCTTCACCAGCTCTATATTACAAACAAACTCTGAACAACATTCCATCACCACCAAACAACACATCAAACAAATTCACATGACACTAACAGAAAAGTACCTAATACGAAGACCACCAAACAACATTTTAAACAAACATCCACTAAAAATATCACCAGAATTGAACTCACTAAAAAGGACTAGTCAGTCATCCTTGGCCAAATTAAGATGCGGCCACCACCCAAACTTATAATCCTGCAAACACAGATTCAACCTCAACCAAATCACTACAAATATGTCCAAATTTTAACCAGGTCTTGGAAAACACATCCCACTTCTACTCTCATGTCTACCTAACTCTCAAACCAGAGCAATCTGGAACATTTCAACACTGGAAGATCTCTGGAGGAGCCTGGTTGCGGTGGCGGATTATTTGGACGTGGTATGACCACTCCGGTAAAAGGGTGGTCAGAGAAGAGAAAGTAAAGTATATATATATATATATATATATATATATATATATATAATATATATATATATATATATTATCTTTTTTATATATATATATATATATATATATATATATATATATATATATATATATATATATATAATATAATATATATATATATATATATATATATAATAATATAATATATATATATATATATATATTATAATATATATATATATATATATATATATATATATATATATATATATATGCAATTTTTTTTATCTCAAAGTTATTCCTACATAAAACAATTAAAAAATTAAAATCTAATCACAATTGATAATAATAATATTAGATAAAAGCAAATAAAACGTTATAACCTAAGTTAAAAACATAGCACAAAGAAAAAAATTACTAATATACATAATTAAAATTCACAAGCTTTTGATGTCCTAATACCAGACATCCTTAATCAAGTGAAGCAAGGGAGAAAAGTAAAAAAAAAGTGGGGGGCGCTGAAAAATACAGCGAGAACATAAATCTGGCAACATGTCAAAAATCAATTAAAAGTAGTTAAAAGTGCATTTTTAAAAGAATAAATGTCTTTTAGTATATTATTTATCAAAGAATCTAAACAAAAAGTTCCCCTGTTATTATTCGTGTTTTTGGTATTATTGATAATAAATGACTAATAATTTTCTTTTGTAGTTGTCTTTAATGGAAGTAATTAGAGAAAAGTCATTTATATTTATGAAATGATCTTTCATCATTCCATGCTTTGTGAGAGCCGAATTCTGGTCATCTATTATAAGGCAGAATGTTGATATTTTCTTCTATTTAAGTCTGTTGTCTCTCCTATATATATTTTGCTATTTTATCTTATATACCTCCATATATTAACATTAACACTCCAGTAACACGTCTCGAAAATCTTGAATCTCCTAACTTGGATATTCTATGACTTAAGATCATTTTCCTACTACTACTTTCCTTCCTACTGCTATCTTGTGTTTCTGCTACTGCTCTCCTAATAGAACAGATTTTCCATCCCTTTTTAAATATATATAACTATTTCTCTCGAGACTGTTACTTCTTTTCATCCAAATGCCGAGGTCCTCTATACTTAGGGGATTTCAATGTACACCACACTGAGTGGTTGGATTCCTCTCATACTGACACAGATGAGGAGGAGGCCAAAACATTCAGTATTCTCAACGATCTGGTACAATTGATTAAGGAAGGACCCTACACATACCAGATTGTCCTAACCAAGTCTTGAACACTCTTGACCTGTGCTTCACATTACTTCTTCTCGCTGCAATTAAAACAATTTTCCTCCTATTGGTAACTCTGACCACAATCTTGTAGCTCTTAATTATAACACTTTTTCTCCAGCAGCTCCACCATGCCCTAAACGTACTTTCTGGCACTTCCATCGGGCTAATTGGGGGGACATTGCGACGCATCTTTGCTACCTATCCTGCTTTGACTCAGATGACACTTCAGTGACTGAGCTGAAAAAGTAGGGGCCCTAATTTCTGAGGGAATGGGCAGGTTCATTCCATCTTATACTAAATCTTTTTCTCCTCAAAATCCGTGGTTCCATGGCACCTGTTCTCATGCCCTTCACGACAGAGACAATGCCTATCGGAAATGGAAAAACTCTCCTTCTCCTGTCATTCTCGTTAATTTTCTTTCAACTCGGAATAGTTGCAGGGATATTATTAATCAGGTTAAGCATGCTTTCACCAAAAGGAAATGCTCTAACCTCCTAGGATCTCCTTTTGATAAAAATTTCAAGCCCTTTGCCAAAAACATCTCTAATAACTGCTGCAAATTTTCCTTTCCTCCTCTTATTCACTCTGACGGATTCGTAGCTAATACTTCTTCTGAAAAAGCTAATCTCTTTGGCCTCCTTTTTTCTTCCAATTTACCCTGGACGATTCTGGCAACCCTCCTCCTACTCCTTCTCCTCTCAGGTGTCCCATTACTCCTCCTGTGCTTACATATGATCGGGTGCATGAGATCCTGAGATCTATGAACATCAGGAAGGCTAGTGGCCCAGAAGGCATTCCCCTGTGTGCTTCCGAGCTAGCTTCTGTCCTCGTTCAGCTTTGCTCCCTATGCCTTAATTCTAACACTTTCCCT
>JABUQX010026212.1:0-26620 GCA_015478945.1 Trachelipus rathkii
AATTTTTTTTATGACAGGATATATAAATTTATTTTGTTTAATAACTTTCAGAAAATATAGAAGGCAGATTTTATATCTGCTTTCCAGATTTTTCCTTTTTTATTTTATTAGATTTTTCTTTAATATTGTCAATAATTAGTATTACTGTAGATGCTCGTAGTGATTTGGGTTTGAGATAAGTTGAGAATTGTGTGAGGTCTTGCTCTATATGCTAATATGGTATTTTATGTTTTAATAAATAATATCTATTATATTTTTTTTTATCTGGATTAATCGTTTTGGGTAGTTCCATGCACTAGGGCTTTTAAATTATAGATTTGTGTAGGATCAGAACCTAATATTGAAAAGGAAGTCTGGACTCTTTTTAAATACGTTGATCTATCTCTTTTTCAAATAACTGAGCTCCTATCTCTTTTTGAAATAATTTTTTATTCGAGAATATTTTATCTTCATTCATATAATTATTATAATGCTCAATATACTAGTGTTTGTGAAAAATTTTTTTAGATAGAGATTGGTATTTGGAAATTTATACTTTAGTGTATTATGATTCTAATTTTTATTATTTTAACAAATGAAATTTTTAAACTTTGAGTATATATAATGACATTATTATATTATATCTGTTAGTTTTATCAATATATAGTTAATCAGCAGTTATTAATAGATTACCCAACTAATTTTGAAAAATAGATTGATTCCTCAATTTGTGTTCCTATCATATAACAACGTTGAGTTCATGACTTTATTAATGATTAAAGCTCATAGTGATATTCGATTTATATTTATTTTCAAAGATTCAATATTGATGCTAAATAATAAAATTTTTTTTTATTAGGAACAATTGAGCCTGCTGGATTTTGCACACTTTAACAAATTATCCGTGTCATTCCCGCTGTTGAAATCATAAAATAAATACAATATTATTTCTTATTCTCTTTTTTATATAATCATTTGTTTATGTAATGATTTGCTCTAAATCTTATCTCCACTCTCAAAACTAACGCCTTGTTTTCACCTATAAAGAATACAGTGTAACGATAGAAAGTCTTGGAACGATGATTCATTCTTTTTCGACCAAAATTACACGTAATTCCTTATTACTACGTCTGTGTCATTAACATCTTAAAATTGATTAAGCTTATTTTTCCTAATTGATAATTAATTTTCTTAATACAGTTAACTTTTTTGTGCCCTGTTCTTTATTTACGCTTTATATTCTGATCAATTAGTTTGTGAAACATAATGTTTTAATATTTAAATATAGAGGGTACTACACTACATATTATAAATAAACGATCTCTACTTCCTGTAACTAAATCCTACCATAAGCTTTTTACAATCTACCATTCCTCAATATGACTCCTTTTTTCTTTTCTTGTGTTATAGAATATTTTTTTCCCTAGTATTCATCCTATATATACACTGGTATTTAACAATTCTTATACTTTATATACCACCGTCACTAACATATACTAACCTTAAATCCTCCTTATAAATACTTAATCCTGTTATACTATTATATTGTGAGATGAACACAGTTATTGTATGTTAATATAACATGTTATATTGTGCGTTAATTATATGTGTTTTATAATGTATTAATGACGTTATATTGTGGAAATTCAACGTATATTTTTTTTGCTATTAGCAGTATTCCCCTATATTTTATCATTAGTTATAACAATGTTATATCGCCGTTACTTTAGAGAGTCTTTATATTTGGCATGTAAGTTACACTATCTACCTCTCCATCTGTTTATATTAATGTTCTTGTTTTCTTCTACGTTGCACTTTTAGTATTTATTTTTTCATCACTTATTAATTAGAAGCCTCTTTCTTTTGTGACTTATTTTATTTGTATTTACTCGTCATTATTGCTCGCCTTTATTTTTATTTAATATTTCATACTATATTTCTGATGACATCTGTTATCATTTTTATTCTTTTAGCATGGATCAATATTCTTTTGGCATATACCATTGTTCTTCTTTGGGCCGCAGATTTGTTCAGTCTTTTTATTACCGTACATTTGATTTACCACCGAGGCTCTTGCCTTTATTTTTCTTATTGTTTTTGCTTTCCTTTCTATTCCTCACTTTTAGATATAGGTCTTAGACTGTATTTAACCCCATGCACCCTTTTCGTGTACATTGCCACCTAACTTTGGAAAATTATTTATCAGTTGTTGATGATTACAACTTAGAGAAATTGCGATAATGAGATTCTAACCTCAACTGATTTACATTCTACAATATTAGTCAACCTTTTTTTCACAACATTATTAATCATGCTTTTTACTTCGATATATAATAAATAATGAAATGTAAACCATAATTAAGAAGTATATATATATATTTTTTGCTTTATATTTCTTGTTGTTTTTTAGAGATAGTAAAATAGTATTTCATATTACATAATTGACTATGTCTTTTATATAAGAATATATACTTCTACCATTCTATTTTTTCTTATACAAAAGAAAGTATTTTCGAATGAATAAAGTGATTTTATATTTCTCCTTTTTAATATATTCTTTATTCAAAATAAATATATTAAAATTAGTAATATAAGTTATTATATATACTAATATTAATATTAATATTATTAGTCAATTAATTTTTATTTTATATTATATAATAAATTATATATATATATATATATATTATTAGTATAAATAATATATATTTAATTAGAAAATATAAGTTGATATCATATATATATATCATAGTTTAATATATATATATTTATAGATTAAAAAATAATTATTAGATGTCTATTTATATATAGAAATGTATATATAAATCTATATAAATAATTTAAATACTCAGATTAATATTATATAGATTTTTTATAATAAGTATATGTAAAATTTTTCCTTTTGAATTTTTATTTTTTTTTCATTTATATTTTTTATTATATATTTTTTTTTAATATTGTTATTTTTATTATTATTTTTATTTATTTATATGTAAAATAGTTTATTATATATATTTTTACTATTAGTATTTACTATTATATATATATATATTTTTCTTAATTATATTTTCATTGAACATAAATATATATCTATATATACTTAAATTTAGTAATCTATAAATTATTATATATCTATTTAATAAAGTACACGAAATATATTACTCAAAGATATGAAAATACCTTTGTATAAATATTAGTCTAATATTCTTATCACTACATATATAAGATTACTTTTTATAAGAATGAAGTGTAGTAGCTATTAGTTTTTTCATAACTCAATAGGTATTTTCATGCATTTGATCGTTAGAAAATAATGCTGTATGGTATGGCATCAGTTGAGAACCTTGCTCTATCCTTTGGGTTACTAATATATGCATTAAATAGCAGTTAAATAAGTAAATTTAATTTAACATATATATTATTTTATTAAGGTGTCTAATTCAGGTACTTTCTTTTCTTTTAATAGTAAACTTCTTTTTAATCTTTGAAATTTCATTTTAATATATCTTATAAATCATAATCTTTTTTTCTCTTTGTTTTTTATATATCTATATATGTTCGATAATATATATAACAATGGACATCTCTAAAACAAACTATATGTAATTATAAAATAATTTTTCTATTATTGCTTGGTTGATAGATAGGAAATACAACAAGATTTTAATAAATATAAGAATTTTAATACTTCTTACAACTTTTTCTTCTATCGCCGGCCGTTTATCCATTTCTTTGTAGTTGAGTACTCTATTTGATGAAACTTATTAAGAGATGAAAAGAATTTTTTCTATTAAAAATTATTATCATCTTTCATCATGAAAGAAGAATGGACGTTGTCATCATTCATCATTAAAGGTAGTCTACTTATTATAGACAATATATTAAGACAGTTAATCTGTAAATTATTTGTTAAATTTAATATATATACTTTGAAGTTATATTTTAATTTAAAATAACTATATATATACCCATGGATTAGAAAAATCGATATCCGCAATTATTTGCATTAATTGATTATTTAAAGTTGAATTTGGAGATGTTATATGAGGATGATGGTAAGTAGAAGATAATGCAATATGAATACAAATGATAATGTGTTTGCATTTTTTATGCGACTGCTGCGGATATGTCATCACAAAATCACGTAATAATATGTGTGTTCATATATAATATGATTTATGTAGTGTATATACTATGTAATAAAAGTTATATAATCGTATATATTTATTTTGTAATAAAATCATCTGTTTTATTAATTTATTTTATTTATCATTTATTATATTATTATATACATGTATGAATTAACCTGCATGAAATTGATATAGACTCCTAGTTTTTGTTAAGCTAGTATTATAATAATATATTTTTTAATAATATAAATAAACTATTACTTATATTATTATATTGTAATTTGTATTTTATATTATTATATTTATATATAGTGATGAATATTTTTGAATAAAATAATGCAGTATTTTATTTTAGAATATTTTATAAATTTTTTATATTAAAACAAGTTTTCACTATATAATTAATATAGAAATTATACGTGTTTATTAAATATTATCATTATCTAAGATATTATTCACATTAATCAAATATTTAAAATTTTAGTCATAAATTTCTAATTTTATAACATTAGATTTTTACGATTTTTATTAACTGGAGGTAACATTTCTACTATAAATTATTTCAAATCTTTATTTCTTGCAAGTACACTTTTATTTATATATATTATTAGTTTTATAATTAATTTTAATTGTTTTATTTACATAATTAGTTTAAGATTATTTATAAATGTTATTTATTATTATTATCTTATTATTATTATTTATATAGAATATAAATATAATATATATAAGTAGAATGATTCTGAGAAGGGAAATGTTCTTTGGTCGAGGATTCTGTAAGGAATCGTTTTTTACGCATTCACTCCGACTCGCTTATCGTACCGCCGATCGGTTGGATGCTGGTTTGACTCCGCCTCCGTCCGACTCCTCCGGTACGGTTTCGGTGCGGTCCGATTAGTTCAGGCTCTTTTAGGGACCATCTCGTGGCGGTGGTTATTAATTTTATTATTATTTATTTTTATTATTAATTTTATTATTTTTCATTTAGTTTTCATTAGTTTTTTCTTTATTATTTAATTATTTTATTTTTATTATTAATTATCAATAATTCTATTTACATATATATATATATATATATATTTATATATACACTGACTTTTCAATATTTTTTTACTAATAGTAATACTATGAGTATTTTTATTATGATTATATAAAATATACTTTATTATTGTCACAAATATATATAATAATATTATTATTATCATGGAATGTGCTTAATGTATAGGCTAAAATTTGAAGGGGCACTAGGTGGTGACGTAATAATCTCCGTCATTGAACGCTGCTCCTCCCGTTCAAAATGAATGTTTAGTAAGAGGTTGAAATTTAGTTGATAGTGAGGGGTTTTTCCGGAGTTGTGGTTTCTTAGTATTAAATGACTTGGATCGGAAATCAGGCAGAAAGTTGGATGGCACACGGTGTGGTCGTTGGCGGTGTGTGAGTTAGTATATATTTGTAATATATAATATTATTAGTCTTTATATATGTTATTTGGAATTCGTGTGATCTGAATATGATGGTTTATTATGATCGTGAAGGGTTGTCGGGGTCCAGAGGGAGGGTCCATTAGTAGTGGTGTTATGCATAGAAGTAGAATGTGGAGATTGTAGTTGTATTCGGAGTCGGTAGAATTTAAAGTGTGGAGAAGGGTTGTAGTCTGAGTTGGGATCAGAGTCCTAGATTTTTGTGTCGCTTTTTTTATTTTTTTTGGCACCGGTGCTGGAGCGGTTGCGGTGCCGAGTTAAATACTTGTAAAAACATGTTGGTGTCCTTATATTATGGGTTATCGGGTCTGTAGATTTCGAAATGATGGTTTAGAATCTTTAAAAAATACAAATATATAAATAAATAATAATAAATTTAATATAAATATTTTTCTTATTCCTTTTTATGTTTTTAATTACATATTTTAATGTTTTTAATATTTAAAGGGTAATAGTAATTAGTTTAATCAACGCTCTCTAAATTTCCGTGATTATTGATTATTGATCTATTGATCTTTGATATATTGATCTTTTGATTCAAGTTTTTTTTTAACTAAATTTTGTTAATTTTTCAATAGCAGTCAATCAGTAAATCAATAACATTTTTCTCTGCTATGTACTCTCGTGAATATGTATATAAAAACATCAATGACACGAAGAAAGTTCGATATATTTATTATATATCGACATCCCTAGATTGCCCGCCATTTGTGCTCAAATCTTGTTTTTGACTGATTAATATAAATATAATTTATTTATTTGTGTATTAAATAATTTTTTTAATAAAATATTAGTTATGAAATATTTTTTAATGCTAAATATTAAATATTATATACAAGATATCATTATAAGTTATTTTATTAGATATGAAAACCTGTTTTAATAAAAAATTATACGACTTGATCTCTAATATAGATTATCGCATTTTGATTTTATTGTATCCTTACAATATTTAACTTAGTATATTTATCTTATTGTTGAAAAATTGTATGTTTTAAGATTAAACTTATTTGAAAAATAAACATTAAAGAATAAATAATTGCATATTTCGTTACAAATTTAGCTTATAAGTTTCTCCACATATATCAGACGAAGTTGATTACGGGCACAAGCTAATATACTGTGATGCTATATATGAATATCCTGTTTTGTGAATTAGTTGTAATAAAGTCATTATTTTTAAGTAATCTGTGATGAGATTTTATCATTATTTTGAAAACAGAGATAGATTATTAAAGTTATGGTTTATATACTAACTACAGAGCTTTCTCTCTACTAATTATTATCGTAGTGTTTAGATTTATAGCTCCACTGTACAATAGAGTCGATTATATATTGATATATTTTTTAGATTATGTTCAGATCTAATCGAATATGATACTCTTTTTGAGATAATACTTGATGTACAAACACGTTTTTATTAATAGCTGAATCCAATGGAAATTAT
The DNA here is from genome assembly GCA_015478945.1 of Trachelipus rathkii. Lineage (NCBI taxonomy): Eukaryota > Metazoa > Arthropoda > Malacostraca > Isopoda > Trachelipodidae > Trachelipus > Trachelipus rathkii. Next base: position 7,038 of record JABUQX010026212.1, read on the forward strand.
ATGCTAACAGTAAAAGTTTAACCCAATATTAAATCAAAATAAGGAAAGTAGCAAAAACTATGATTAGAATATTTATATAATTTTTATAGAACCATATATAGAATTAAAATATTACCGGATGAATTAATCTTGATTAGCTAGATTATGAAATGATGTAAAGTATATTGGTTATATATATGTATCTTAGGATGTTTTTTATATTCGAGAGATATAGTTATGTGATAATTTGCCGGTTAGATAATTACTATAGTTCATTCGATTTATAGTTATTATTAGCACAAATTACATGGAATATGAGTGGAATAATTGATGAATAACATAGGTTATAATGTATAGAATGTGAAATTTTCAAGACCATATTTTTTACTTAATATACAATTAAAAGTCTTTACAACCTTAAAATATCTAGTTCTCTCTATAAATATATCCTTAAAAATGATTATCATATTTATAGAATAAGTTAAATGAAGATGAAACTTCTAGAGTATACGTGATTTGTTGAGTACATGCTTTGAATACTTTTTATAGATACATCTTTACGAATATAAATCTTTGGTAATAAATGTCGTAATATACTGTGTTAATATTTTAGAATGGTAATTATTATATACCTGTCATTTTCGCTAAACTAGTTAATTGTATAATGATAACTTTAACAATACTCTGTGATCATATGGCTTTTTAGTCTAGTTCGATATATAAGGTCACAAATTCTATTAATAGAGTGTACTTATAAATCAATGAAAAGAGAATTCCGCAAGTAATATAAGACCCATTTTCAAGTGTATGTGCTATACGATTAGATCGGTTGTTGATTCAATTATCAAATGTATCTTCGATTAGTGATGTGTCATCTGGACTACACCCTCAGTCGTTGTCGTCTCTATCGAGTATAACAATCCTCAGACAATTTGGATTAAATTAAGATTGTGAAACCTGCGTTAATAACTCCAATTATAATCGTTAACTCTTATATGAGATATAGCTCGATTATGTTTAGTAACTTCTATTAATAATTTCTATATAATATTTCATATTGCGATGTATATGAATAATAACATCTTCGAAATGTAATACCTAGACACGTGTATCTGATACGAGACTAAATTTGATATAACACTTATATATAGAGCACTAAGTACTATTATAGCGCGTATATAATGAACCATCTACCATAAATTAGCTTATTTACTCTGCATTTATAACTTTGATAATAGAGCTGCTTATGCATCCCGTCGTGTATTTTTATAATCATCTCTTGCAAGGCATTTTGATAAGTATATCGTAAGTGGATAGCTAGTATGGTTTGATGTCTCGATTTAGAACGACTAATATTCAAGTTGGAAGAGCAGTAAATGACGAAGATATTCGCCATTCTATATTCTATTATTATTGGTGTGCTGTAATTGAACGTCCTGTATTAGAGGTAGAACTCTTCCTGGCAAATGATTTGCCATAATGTAATATCATTATATATTTCCTTCCTAATAAAGGTCATCGCTGTCATACTAACGATGGTATTTCTGAAGACGTCTTGTGGTTGAGCCGACCAACTAATTCTCCAGACATATCAGTTCCTGATCATCTGCTCTTATTCACTATTTAAACAGGATAATTCTAAGATACACCCTCTTTGAATTAAGATAAGAAAGGTATAATTTTGCTGCTTAGGTTATATCGATCAAAGTTATGATAGCAGTCTCTTTTTTTCTTCCGTGATAGACATGTTTTGGTCTGGACAGTTTGTACCGTATAAAAAGACTTATTATATGAAATTGTGTTCAGTAATGAATAGTTCTAATGTGCTGGATTAGTTTTTACTTGGCTAGATAGAAACTCATATATTTAAATCAATAATATATTTTAAAAGTAACGTAACTACATTTTATTTTCGTTATATCAATTACAAGGATGAGATATATACAAGCAATAATCATGGAGTCAAGTGTGATATTGTAAATAAAAAACTAAGAGCAGAAGTAAAAATGAGAGTTGGAGATAGAGTAGAGTGTAAGTTGGAGATAGAAGAGTAAGAACCATAAGGACTTATCTTTATGATAGTGATTGATAGCTTTGCTATATTAGGATATTGAAAATTGCTAAATGACACATATAGATATAGATTTCATATAGAAGTTATATTTATATTTATGGATCAGTCTCAGATTTATAAGTTCTCTTTATATATGGTGTGATGTAGGTTTTAGTCTAGAGGAAAGTACTGTCCATATGTACTTGTTATTGTTTCTTTTAGATAGTTGCAAAATTTTTTGTCTTACACTCTTGTGTGTACTTTTTTGCTCATTATTGTTGCCTTCTCGAGGAATATAGAATATAATTTATTAGGCTATGGTTTTTTATGTGAAATTGATTTGTTTGCTGCAACCATAATATAACAGGTGTGTATAATCTCATATAAATTGTCTAGATATACGCACTCTTCTAAGTTTTAATTGTCGTGTGTCGCAATATCGGTGATGAATTTTCTTAGAGATATAGATTTGTTGCTCTGATCGATAGATATCGATTACATATTAGTATACATTTCATTACAGTTGTCTCTTAAGATAATGAATTATGTTTGTTTATAGTATAGTTTAAATCTCTTTTAAAATGTTACTAAACGTGAGGTGATTGGTTTGTTATAGTTCTGTTCTGTAGAATTTCAACATTTGACTATCTTCTTCGTTCAGGATTATTTGTAATGTTCAGTTTTTTTCGATTTTAGGATATAAAGCATTCCTTCTTACAGAGTTTATGATCTTGCTACTTTTTATTCGATATAGAGAAGGTCGGAATTTTTGTAACTTAGCATTGTAATTAAGATGTAACTGTTATTCATCATGAAATGACAATTTAGTCCACTATATAATATATAATATGTGTATACAACACATTGAGACAATATACTGCAGATCTCTAATTATTACTGATAGGTTTCCTGTTTGTCAGTTGTGGTAAATTCAGATGTGGCTTGCCGCGTATTCCTCTGATAGGTTGATGACACATTATATCGCTTCATCATAAAACAGGATTCTAGCGGCAGTTCAGTATGATAGCTGGATGTTAATGTGTGGATGGTATAGCGCGGCTACGGGGTTCGTATAGCGTGTTGAAATTCTCAGCTGTGCTCATGTCTGATATTACAACGTTGTTTAAGCATACAGTCACTCCTATATACCTTGTTTTTCTTCGCTGGTGATAGGTGTTGTAAAGTAGCAATATTACTTTTATAAACCTCTCTTTATAATTTACGTCTCATATTGTTTCTTGGTGTTAATAGATCTTTTTATACTCACTGGATTGAATCATTGACAGTTTATTACTGTTAAGTAGAGATACTGTCTTTAAATGTAACTAGATATTTTAGCTTCACCGGTTAATAGTATCTTCATTAAACTCGATAGTTAATAGTAGTAGACTGTGTATCTTAAATAGATATATTATTTCTATTTATATGGAGCGGCTGCTTAGATTGTAGGTGTAATTGACTTCTATGAGGAGTGAGATATTTGTGTAAATATAGGATTTTTCTTTTAGTATGTGTAGTTTGTGAACTGTGTCTAATGTTGTATATTTTATTGCTCGGAATTATATTGTTATGTTGGTTTTCATATTGGCTCTGTGTTATGATATCTGAGTATTGTTTCATACTTAATAGCTCTTAATGGTACAATATCTTTTATGATAGATTATAGATCTTACTTATTACGTAATCTCGATATATTAGTAGACTGTGCTCTTGACTTGAGATATATAGAGCGTTATTTTATTATATCCTGAAATTATTGTCATATATAAATTCGATTTATATATGGTTTTATAGGCGTGGATGAGGTTTTAAGGCGATATAGCGGCGTAGGGCGATTAAATTAATCTTAAGTCTGTATTTGAAAACCTGTTTTACAAGGTAGAAATATAAGTATGTTATGTATATTTAAAATGATTAAGTATCTTAGCATATTTGGTCTATAAACTATTATAACTCAGATCTATTAATATTGCTTATATGATATAATAAGAGTAATATACTCTCTCGCATTTAACGACAGACCGCTGTATTTATCTGATTACCGACCTCTTATTTTTCTTTTTGTGTTTTGGACCATATTAATGTTCAGTTTTGCTGTGTCTCTCCTCGTCAAGATTATAGAGTGTTCTGTGACTGGTATTAATCGTCTACACATAGCGTATGAAAGTTGAAAACTCTATATTGTAAAATTTGTTCTACTACGCGCATGTTATTTATAAATCGGCGTATTTGTATCACGTGTTCCCTTTATAGTTTCACCCGGTATGATTAATTTTATTGAAAGAATTACATAATGTTGTGCTTTTAGCATTGAGAACAATTGGTAGATTTTCGTCAATAAAGCATATGATTATGGTGTGTAATTTTGAATTACGCTATAATGCTTAGTTCTATATATATGTTCAGTTAGGTGTGTGTCCATATCAATGTGTTGGCTCAGCTTGGTTTTTTGTGTAATGGATATTTTTCTAGATACTGCATGAACGAGAGTGGTTTTAGCTATATCAAGGTACTTGGCGTTCTACTCTTGCTAATAGTTAAGAGATAACTCGTGATTGTTATAGATTATGATAGATTATCTTGGTTTTTTAGTTTATTACATGTTCCTAAACTGAATGAAGTTTTGACATTAATATCAGCTTACTATTGTTATAATTATTAAGTTGTTCATGATCCCTGTGTTTATTTGTCTGGTTTGCTCTTTAGCCCCGTCTACGAATTTCATATCTACTATTCATATTACAGATGTTAATGGGCTTTTCCGCGCTTTTCCTCTGTTTGTAATTTCCAGTTGGTTATATGGTAATTGGCGTAGGAGAGTAACATCTTCGTGTTAGAATTATGTATGTCTGAATAAATTTATATGTTCTATATATATGTCACGCTTCACCTTGATTCTGTTAGATTCATGTTGCCGTCATATCAACCATTTTGCAAATGTTCATTATTTTGTATCTCTGCTTTGTTGGTTTCTTAAAATTCCTGTTTCTTACAAGAATTGAGTTTGGTATCACACACGCGCACTATGTTAAATTAGTTAATCAAGCGTTTGTTGTATTCTCGTAAAGTATGTTGTTCCTTAGTTTGTCTGTTGTTTTAATCCCTTTGTTAGTGTTTACTTAAATAATGTTAGTAGATTCTCACGGTTTTATGTAGTATGATCCATCTTATATGTGTATATAACCGAATTGATTAGTCTATATTTTGTTTGTAGGGGAGAGTTAACGAATGTTATTTCAGTGGTGAAATATATTCTCTGTACGTGAGATGACTTATCTCGGTCTTTATACTCCCTCAATGTATTACTCACTGACATAGGTGTGTATCTGCGTCGCTTGTTATGATAGATTGAGAGGCAAAAATCAAGCTAGATAGATTGATCGATAGTATTCCGTGGGAGATTGATGCAAGTAGCGACGAGTCAAGGGTGGGCTGAGGATATAACGCGCGCTCGCTAGGGTTTGACTTTAGAGCATTGATATTATTTGTATTTAAAAATGGTTTTTTAACTGTTAACTGTTGATCCATCTAGCTATTTCTCAGATTTCAACTCGCATATATATAGCATATGATTAAGTCATAGTTCAATATGATAGATCAATATAGGGATTGGGATGTGAGTGTTCAGTGATATGGGTGAATGAGCGCATGAGATTTGTTATTGGAAATTAACCAAACTAGGCAGGTAATGTTATATACAGTAAAGTACCTCATAATCTCTTGCAATACTTTTCTAGAGATTTATCTGCTGCACGTACATGCTAACTTCGTACTAACTGTTGTTAGAGGATGTATTGAGGAAGGGGCAGATATATGAAATAATTGACATGGGTTTTAGACTTTCTAAAGAGTGAATTTGCAAATTGTAAAAATGTAAATGTTGTTAAGATTTTACTAAGAAGAGATAGAAGTTCTAAAATAGTTAAAATATCTAAACCTAGTCTCTTCAAACATAAGAAACAATAGAATATGTATATATATAAGAAGTTAAAAGTTTTATTATATATTCAATAACAGTTTTACAAGTTAACTAAGTCCCACTTGAAATCGATCTTCGGATAGGTCGATGATTGAAATACACCTGTTGCAATTCGGAGATCGTCATTCCCAATACTGTCAAGGAAGCAAAGATACAATTATAAGTAATTTAAAGACTTCATTACATTTTTGGGTTCATTTTTCGAAACTTTTTTTAGATTTGTATCTACGGAGATTCATTGTAATCAAAGTGCCTGTTTATATATTTATTTTTTCTAAAAATGCTAAGAAAATATTTTCGGAGTATACAAAAATTTGTTTTACGATCATAATTTTCTAATTGAAATTGTTAAGAAATTAGATATTCACAAATAATGAAATATTAGGATATAAAATTAGTCCACATGACCCAAAGCACGTAAGATTGCAACATTCTTACATGTTTGAACTTAGGTAAAAAATATAACTTCAAGAAGAGATTCACAGTTTTATTTATTAATAAGCACTAGGCTTTTCACTATTATCAATAATAGAATTATATTGTGCGTTAATAAAAATCAAAATTAATGAGATTCCCTTCACATAACCCAACTAACAGTATGTAAATCATACTCTCGAAAGTCAACATACAATTACCAATCTAATAAATCTCTCTTATTTCTTTGCTTTGTGTAATGAATGGTTTCATGATTCTATATTAAAGATTTGCATATCTTTTCAAATTGCTGAGTAATATCCGTTATAAATACTCTCAATTTTCAAATTTAACAAATATTCTTCAGATTGATGAAAATGTTGCAACTATATAGGAAAATCGAAATAACATTTTGCAAGTAGAGTATCTAAGATTCTGCTAATGTGAATGATATATATATAGAAGAATAGCGTAATTTTACACTAGTATAAAATTTTTGTATATTTATAAATATATATGATGCAATTGCTTCATATATTTTTCTTAATACGATTATACAGAAACTGAGGTCATATATGAAATCTAATATAATTTTTAGTAAATTTACATTAATAAATGACATTCTAATTTTATATAAGTTTTACTATTATAGCTTTGTCTCCTTAAATTCATTTTCTACGATAACATTTTTTAACGACTGAGAGTAAACTAAATTTAAAAAAATTCAACTTATTTTTTAAATAGCTTTATTGAAAAATATTGGGCATCTGATACGCACATTTAGACCTCAGACACGAATATCGTCCTCGTCATATAAGTGACATCTTTGTACAGTAAACTAGCCAGATAATTAAGAAATGACTAACTCAACGCTTATGTGTTATAGAAGTTCTATAGCAATACATTTAATTTCAGAATGTGAAATATATATGAGTAGATATACCAAATAGTCAGACTGTTTACTAGGGTTCTAAATTTTGTCAATGATGGAACACAAGTTATAGTCAGTAAAGTCGATAAAAGTTGTTAGCATAGTTAAAAATTTTCTATTTTTCAATTAAATAGGCTCTTCCAAATAAGTCCGACACATCTATGAGAGAAATATTATTGGTGAAATATTTAATAATAAAATATTGAATAGCATTTCAATTAAATTATATAACGCTCCATCATATTACACGTTCGAACATTATAAACGGTACGGAATTAACACACTCATCATAATAATACACTCAAATTAATACGAACTTAACTTGATTATCTTCTTTCTTGACGGTGTTATATTGCTCAGATACTGTGTTGCCATATCCTCAGTGATCAGTATGGCTTGAACTTTAAATACGCGTGTTAAAAACGAGAAACGAATACTCTATTATTATTTATTTAAAAGAGATGACGTCCGTAGACTGGAAACACACGCGCCTCGATTGTCAACATCCATAACTTCTAGAGTTTCAAAGTAATTTCACCAGAAAGGGAACAATCATTGACAGATTTTTAGTGAACAAATCTGTACTTTTTAAGAGGAGATTATAAAATCGTGTTAAATGTTCGAGAAGTGTATAGAAAGAAAGTTCAGTGATAATTGTAATAAGAAATGTAGGTAAAACTATTGAACATAGAAAATATTAAAACACACTCTAATGATATGTGAACAGCTGAGAATATCAATTCTACATATAAATATCGACGTGAGATATCTTAAAGTCCGCATGTAATCGTCTTCGATCGGGGCACAAATATAACGTTAAGTTTTACTTCTCGGGAGACTGTTGCAAATAATTTTTTGTGTCTTAGGCGAGTTTTTTTTCGAGGGCTAAGTGTACTTTATCTATAATATTATTATATTTATTTAAGATCTGCTTTATAGTTTTTCTTTTATCATGTTTAGAAGAGAGAATTAAAACCACGCAAGACGCACATTTCCTCTAGGAACATGGGGGTACGCTCGCGTACGTCTTTAAATAATTAATCTTTTTTTTTAGTTACCTCTTAAAATTATTTTCAATAGAAAAAAAATTAATTCAAACAACAACGCAAGACTGTCATTTCTATAGGAAATGGGGGTCGTGCGTAGTTTTTATAATTATTTTTTGTTTAGTTAACCATTTTTATATTTACTATAGAAAACTGAAATTTTAAGGGAGACTAAATTAAAATAATAAATAGTAATAAAGTACACTTGCCCTCGAAAAAACTCGCTAAGGAACGAAAAATTTATTTTGCACATCTCGAGAAGTAAATGTTACGTTATTTTGTGCCCGATCGAAGCGTATGGGGCCCTTTAAGATTTCTTTACAAATGATATTTATAAGCAAATTTCGGCACGTTATTATTAGTAATATAGTTTATTCTTAGTATATTGAACAATAGTTATAGCTTTTTTCTTAAAAGGATCGATTTACAACTAATCTATCTAATATCTATAGAACATTCGTTTTTATCGTATCGCGAATAAAAATAGTGACGTTTTACGGGGATCGAGACGACTTTTATTAATTTTTTGTGGCTCCTCGAGAAACGTCTGTATATGACAACGGTGTTCGAAAAGGTAATAGACGTCTATTTCTTTTCTTCGACGACGATGGTGGTGGTGGTCGTTGTCGTCGTCGTCTCTCCTTTCTTGCGAAAAGAGACTATAAGAATTTTGCAACCATCGTTTAATTTCTAACGCTTTTACAAATAAGCGTAAATAAAGACACGACTTTTAATTTAAAAAGGCGTAAAACAAATAAAACGAATGTTTTTAATTCATTTTTATTATAATAAATTTTTATAATAGTGCTACGATAAAAATAAAACATTTAAAAAACGAATTATAAAAATAGTAACGTGAATCAAATTTTTATGCATTAGTTACGGGAATAGGCTCTAACATTTTTTTAAAGTCCTCCTTCCACCCCAGCATTTCGGCTATTTTTTCGCAACTTTCGTCGCAGTTTCCGATGAGGCTTAAATCAATTTTTCGCATTTTTGATTCTTCGAGCTTTTCCTTTCGATCTCGATTAATTAAAAGCCGAGGGCAAGAGTCAGGCACGTTAAGAAGCAGAGACGCGAATGGATTACCGAATAGAGAGGTTCCTATTATTATTAGTAAATCGCATTTTTTAAAATCTTTGACGTATTTTGATTTTTTGTGGGGTGAGATAGGTTTATCGCAAAATTGGGCGAACGGCCTCACCACACTATTTTCGCAATCGGAACACTCTGGAATAACGTCTTTTGAAATTTGCTCGCCCATCCATTCTCGCGTATATTCTTTTTGGCAGAAAAGGCAATGGTTCATGCGAAACGAACCGTGATATTCTACTACTTTTTCGAATGGGATTCCGGTTAATGTATCCAATGTATCGACGTTGAGCGTGTAATGTCGTAATAAAACTCCTTTATCGTGAAGCAGCTTAAAAAAGTAGTGAGCTGGTGTTGGTTTGAATTCGGATGGAAAAATCGCTTTTACCCCTTCATAAAATTCTTTCCAATTCATTGTTTTAGAATGAATGTTCGAGTCATCTCGCAAGCTTTTGTCCTCGTAGTTTTTCAATATATTTTTGAAGGTCTCTTTGATCGAAAATAGACTGTCGAAAATTTCACCACAAGGAGATATCCCGTGACCGGCTACCGTGATTACGTTTTTACATTTTCCGTCTTTAATAAGGGAAACCACGTCGTCGAGTGTCACGGAGAGGGGGACTCTCAGAGGTTTTTCCTCTGATGTCGCGTTGTTCGTTGGAGACGCGATTTCTTCAGACATATTTGTTTGCTTCTGAGGTCGAGAATGATTGTGATATGACGAATTAAGAGTCCGGCGGTTGTCGTATTTAGCGAAAAAGCGGATTAATTGTTTTTATTTGTTAATTAAGGCATTAAAATGAAATAAAAATTCAATCGATTTTTGAATACTAATAATTTTTTAAAAAAATTATCGTTTAATTTACGTTTCATCATCGTCTCGAATAATATTCGCGTCGAATAATTTTTGTTTGTTTATTTTTACCATTAATTTAGCGACGTATCGAGGTTTTATTATTACCGTCATCGTTACTTAGATTTTTGGGTGAAAAAAAAATTAATAATAAATATATTTTTTGAAAACAATTTTATTCATTTACTTTTGTTTACACTTTTTTTTAAAAAAAAAAATATCGCAATTGTTATCGAAACGCAAAGAAAGTAGGCCACGCTTACAAAATTTCATTTAAAAAGTTTATCGCCCATCGTCGTTGACACGATGAGAAAGCGAAAAAAATTTTCCTCTTCTCCGGCCAAATATTTTCTCACATCGTTAGTGATTTTTTCGGGTGATATTTTTCAGAACGTCAAAAAAAATTTCTTGGATTTTTCGAATTTGGTGATAATTTATATTAGCAAAGAGCTTACATAGATCATTGATTTGGCTATTAAGGGTTGTATTCTTCTCATTCATACCTGGATATATTCCATATATCGTTAGTGATTTTTCTTGGATGACATTTTTCAGAGCGCCAAATTTTTTTAGGGAATTTTTAAATTTTATGCTAATTTATATTGGCAAAAAGGTTACATAGATCATCGATTTAGCTATTGAACTTTGTACTTTTCTTGGTCATATTTGGATTAATACATATACATACACACTGAATATTTAAATCCGAATCTTCTGTCTTCATCGGCTCGTCTTTATCATTAATGTGCAATTTAGCAAAAGGTTACATAGATCATCAATTTGGCTATTGAAGAGGCTTAAAGAAACGTTTGTGCCTAATAACGGTATCGATTGATGCGCTTTTTTCGTTTGTTGACTCTTTTCGATTTTACTTCTCGTTCGCCCTAATGATGGTACGGTCTGGCAATGCGACGAATAAAAGAAGGAGTGAGGGAGGAGGCCCGACCAAAAGCTCGACCCATCCCCTTCTTTTGATCGCGACTATTATAATATAATCTGTATGGCGAAGAAAGGTGAACGGAACGGAAAGGTTATCGAAATCCGAACACGTTCTCCGTTTTTCGTTAGCGAACTAGAGATAGGTAGAGTTTTAACAAATATCATGCTTCGTATGAAACATTTTCTCATATCGTTAGTGATTTTTTCGGGTGACATTTTTTCAGAACGTCAAAAAAAATTTCTTGGATTTTTCGAATTTTGATTTGGCTATTGAGGTTTGTATTCTTCTCATTCATATCTGGATATATTCCATATATCGTTAGGGATTTTTCTCGGATGATATTTTTCAGAGCGTCAAAATTTTTTAGGGAATTTTTGAATTTGGTGCTAATTTATATTAGCAAAAAGGTTACATAGATCATCGATTTAGCTATTGAACTTTGTACTTTTTTCGGTCATATTTGAATTAATACATATACTTACACACTGAATATTTGAATTAGAATCTTCTGTCTTCATCGGCTCGTCTTTATCATTAATGTGCAATTTAGCAAAAGGTTATATAGATCATCGATTTGGCTATTGAAGTTGCTTACAAAAACGTTTGTGCTTAATAACGGTATCGATTGATGCGCTTTTTTCGTTTGTTGATCTTTTCCGATTTTATTCTCGTTTCGCCTTATGATGGTACCCCGTTGGATGCGGCGAATAAAGGAGTGGGAGGAGGCCCGACCCAAAAGTCGACCTTCCTTCTTTTGATTCGCGCTATTATATTATTGTATGGCGGAAGGTGAAGGACCGGAAAGGTTAGTCGAAATCGACGTTCGCGTTTTGTTTAGCGACTGAGATATGTAGAGTTTACAATTTATTGGCTTGTTGAAGAATACAAATGCAAATTGTTCTGACACCTAAGGAATTGTTGACGGTTTTTCTTGAATTATTTTTTCTTTCGAGGAGAGAGATAGAGATGAACCGCGATATTTTTCATTCCATCACAGTTATATTGAATTGACTATGTATGATTTCTGTCTTTGTTCTATCTTTAGTAATTTCATCCTAGAAACTCTTATTTATCCCCCCAAAATGTGAAGGTTTTTGCTAGCCGAAGAAAGAGAAAAACATCGCACAACAAATTTTTTTATTGATAATTTTTTCACACAGTTGATAGGCAACGCCATATAATTATTTCCTTTTTTCTTTTTTATTTCGCGTTCAATTTTTATATAATAGCGGTTTCTTTGTGGGTTCATGTTTTTTGGAAATCTTTCTTACAAAATACGGGGGTTTTTTGGGCGGTTACCACCCGTTCGGGAAGTGTGGCTAGATTTTTTTTGATTTTTAATCGTATATTCCTTTTTTCAAATAAAGTGTGTCCCGAAACTTTATTTAATTATTACATTTTTTTAATTTATCGAGAAATTAATAACTTGGATGCGTTCGTTTTCGATTTGATTGTTTTTTTGTTTATATTTTTGTTCGAATTTTAATCGGAAAATTTTGATAGTATCCGATTTCCCGATTAATAATGTATTTAATATAATTTAGTAGTTTGTTAGGATAAAGTACCCGAAATTCGATGATGAGTTGTCCCGCGTAGAGACACGATCGTGCTTATGCAATGCCGAGCGCGGACCGATCGAATTCGGTTTTGAACTTTCTCACTCCATTTTTCCTCATTTGTTATTTATTATTCCCTTAATGAACCGATTATAATTTTTTTTAGCTTCAATTTTTTGGACGTTATGAAACGGTCGAGAGGGGCTGAAAATCCCTTTCTATCATTTTTGAATTTTTTATATTTTCGTAATTTTTTAATTTGTAATTTTTCCTTTTTTTTATTTTCGATGGTGACTGTGGCGTTATCCCGGTGATTTTATTCCGCTTTCTTAAAATAGTTTCGCCACCGCGACCTTTTTTACGGCCCGTCGAGGTACGGTCCTTGTCGTCGTCGATTTGCCGGTTGGTGGGTCCATAATGTTCTTTTTCTACCGCCCGTGTTTTTTCGCGAGTTGAGATTTGGGAAAAATCGGACCCGCGATATTCGGCGTTGCGGATTATCGGATTTTCGTAGCTTCATTTTCTAACCATAATAGACGAAAACGGTTGCCGACATCCCGAGTCCCGAATTTCCATTGCGCCTGGTTCTTTCTTTTGCCTTTTTTCTTTTTTATTAAAGCCTTGGTCCGTGATAGAGTTGATTGACCATCCCGATGTTTTTCTTGGAAGGTTATTGTAATTTGACGGAAAAAAAATTGTCCCCGCCTTTTATTTTGAAAATTTTTTATATTTCAACTTTATGTTGAAAAAAAATGAAAAAGTTTATTATTTTATTGGGTAAAGAAAATTTAAAACATTTAAAATTTGCTATTAAAAAATGAACCACAATGCTATAAATGGGCATAAATGTAAAATCGATGTCCTTCTAGTGGGCGCTCGCGCGTTTCGTGGCTGAAGCTTTTTTCGTCCAACGCGAAGAACGGCGACCTGATTCTACCGCCCCGCAGGAAAGAGGAAGGCAAATGTTGTTGGCGAGCAAAGTTTTATAAAAACGATTCGTTTTCCTCCGGTGTCTTTTATTATTCTTTGAGTTTTTTTTGAGTTGTCGTCTCGTCGTATCGGGGTCGTTGAGTTCCCCGGTTTTCCCGTGTGAGGAGATGAACATGAGGGTCTCAGACGGGGTAGGTTTTGAAAAAATGCCTGGAATTCGCGAGTTTTGTTTCTTTCCACTCTTTGGATCGTTTCGGCTATTTCCAGCTTTAAGTTTGTGGTCGTGTTAGGGTTTATTCGCGGTCGGCTTCGTTGTAAAGTCGCCCACGCTCTCACGCGTATCGTTAGGACCCCATTCGTCATTCGTATTATATTCATTTTTCGTGGTGCGAGGGCCATGTTCCCAATTCATTTCGATAAGCTCCTCTAAATCGGGTCGTATTTGAGACGCCGCCGAACGGTAGATTCCTGTCGGTTGGCGTATACCGGTTTACCTCTAATCGGGAGAGGGGTGTCTTATTAGACCGCTATGGGTCCGATATTTTCGGGTCGTCAGAAATTCGAATAAACGTAATCGTAGCCGCGTTTCGACTTTCGGGCTTATCTCTCGATAAATTTACCCGTATGCCAGGAATTTTTCGGACAACGTCCGGGTTCCCCTCTCGGCCAGCCGTAAAGGACGGTATGTGCTTTTCGTGTAAATGAAACTGTAAAGAATTTATTTATTTGGCGTGTTGACAAAAGACGGTCCGTCGCCGATTCCGGCCCGACCTCGAATTGGTTTTGAAGATCGGCATCGGCAACTCGATGATGTTTCCGTTTCCTAGCATTTCCTCTCGATTTTTTTATTTCTCTAACGGTGCGTTTCTTCACGTGTTCGATACCTTTTTCCAAAGTTTTCTTTCGCGCTCGGTGTGTAAATGCGTCGCAAGAGGCCCTTACGTAAGACGTTTTTATTCCGAGTTGGGTTCATTCTCTTGTTATCCCCAAAGGTGAGGGAAGTTATAGATTTCATCCTTCATATTCTATGTCAAGCTATTATGGGTTAATGAGTATATTGAAAGTTCTCTTGAAAGGATTGTGAAAACCTCTGTGTTGTTGCGGCGGCGTGAGTAACAGCGGTTAGGATGCGGTGCCGTGTTCTTTCGGAGCCTTTTCTTTTTTTTTCTCAGAGCGGATTTTGCCAGTATTGCCGGCCAAAGTCGGTATTTCTTCGCGCCGCCCCCGTATTTCGTTTTCCGGATCGTCTCGATGTTCTGAAGAATTCTTTGAATTTCCTCGAACGGAGTTTAGCCGTCGGTTTCCGGAAATGAAGTGCCATTCCAATCGCGATGACCTCATGTGTCCGTCCGATAACACCTTAGCTTTTTTATTAAGGATTGCCGAAGGGGATTAGTTAGCCCGGTAGAGTTCTCACGCTTTTAAATGGTTGTGATTGGAGAGTTGATTACTTCCGTTGGCTATGCACAGCCCTTAAATTTTAATTTAATAAGTGGGATTTACATGGGTTTTACTTTTATTTTTAATTATTTTACAACGTTTTCAAGAAAAAAAAAGGGAATAACGTTCTAGAAGAAATATTTGCAAACAAGTTCCGCTGGCCCCTTTTGTCGAGTGCGTTTTAAAGCACCCCGGAAGGCGACTATCGCACTTTTCGCTTTGATATTGCCTGGATCATTTAGCATTCGTCGTGGGTCCCATGGCGCTAGGAGGAATAATTAGTAGTCATACCTCCTACGAGTATTTTACGTTTTCCAGTTACGTCATTTAGGGGAATGCGTTGATAGTTGGCCCGAATAGCCTTGGGAACGCGCGCGCGGGTAAAATCCCCCCCGGCATAAAATTTTCCCAATGGACGGAATTTAATTACCCTGTTTCCCTTACGCCGTTAGCGGTTAGAGTGAACGGATTTCGACATAAAGGATATGTTCGCCTACCGCGTTTCCAATTTTATCAGAAGATACTTACTTAGAAAACGTTGGGATTCGCGAGTCCTTTGAGGCACGAGGGGTGGTTTCCGACTAAACGGAGATTGAAAGAAACCGGTCATCGAGGGGGATGCGTGAAACGGTGGAATCTCGAGAAAAGAGGGTTTAATCTCCGGTTGCGTTGTATATATTTGTTTTTCTTCCAAATTAAGAAATTTTTCGACGTTCTCTGTTCGTTTCAGTCATTTAGGACATTCTTTGATGATTTCCCATTACGTTTCCAATTTTTTGTTTGCTTAATTGGCGTTACATTTTTTTATGGAAAATCAAATTTTTGAACGAAATAAATTAGTCAAGTAAGAGTAAAACAGTTTTTCATAACTAATTAAATTATTAGTATCATTAAATAAAAATAATCAATTTTTATATCATTTTGTTATCTAAAGGCGGAGGGGCGCTTATCTCTGTCGCCGAGCGCAGAGCCCGCCGATGTAAGTCGGTGTCTGAAATAATTGTCGACCCCCGTCGCCCGACCCGACGGCGTGATGAGCACTAACAAGGAGAGACGCCTTCGCCTCCGGCGTCAACACTCCAACGACGAGGCCGATTTGTTTCCTTTATCCCAAAGGCGGGAAAGTGTAAAACGTATACGTTAGCGGTTGCGCGGCGGTCCTCTACTTGCGGCCGATATTCCTCGCATTGTACTTTCGTACCGAATGTTAAAAAAATGGGGATCTGACGTACGAGGTGAATAGATCACCCTGCATTATTATTCACCAATTTGTAATTTGGGAATCCCCAACCGTTTGGAATGGTAAGATTTTACTGACCCGACTTAACGACTCGCGAATTTTAATTTTTACGACGGATTTTGTTAGAATATACTTTTTAGACGGCTGGATGTAGTAGCGGGAAACCGCGAAAAGTTGTGTATACGTCGTTCCCAAACGGTCGTTGTTTTGATCCGAAAAGGTTATCGAGAATGGATGGAATACGAATCTCGCGATGACGGATAGCACTCCCGCGTTGTTCCGGCTTGCGAAATGGTGTGGTGGACTGACGTAATTATTCCGCGATGGAGCCGTTTTGTCCAGTTATGAGATTTCTAGATCTTTTAAGATGCCGAAAATTTATAGTCTGGTCTGATCATCAACCTCTCACGTACCTGCACAATATGTCGGGTGTGAACTCAAGGATTTGCGCGGCGCGGAACGTTAGGGATTGATTCGATATGAATCGAAATTAACGAGATTTTAGATTCGTGCGCCCATATAGCCCCCATCATCGTGTGACTAGCGCCGCCCATAGCTGCCTGTGCGTTGGCCGAGACAATGAGGAGGGTGAGAGAAGCCGACGCTTCAAACAACATGCGACCGATCTTTAAAATGATTTATTGATTTTTGTTTAAAAAGTATGTGACTAGTTCATCATCTGTATTTTTGTATAATATATTAATTAATGAAATGGTTTTAAAAATATTGTTTTTTTCCTTTTTTTTTTCTTCCTTAATTTATTATACGCCGCGCTCGTAGAAGATGTTGATGGGTTAATCTGGGATAGGATTTAAAAACGTTCGGACAGGAAAACAACCTCTCTATGAACGTATCCCCGAGGCGCGGCGCGTTATATTTTTAAAGCGGCGGCATCATTAAACTGAATGTAAAAAGGGTTTTCAGTCCTCATTATTTATTATTTTATTTAAGTGGTTAAAAATATATATTTTACATGCCACCCCGAAAAATATTCCCGAATGGGGGGCGCGTATGGAGTGTGGTCGCCGTTATATCGTTTCCGATCGTCGGAAAGTAAATCCGCGAGGCGCTACCTATTTTCTTTAGCATCGGGAAAGATAGGCAGACTGATGGTAAGAGATCATCCGACTAGTATACAAATTCATTGATATTCGCATTGGGAATAGAGAGAAAGAGGAAATTTAAGCGTCTTTCTCTTTTACGTTTCGAGGTGATTAGATAGACGATGATGATCGTTGTCGGTCTACGTATTATATCAATCTGAAAGTAGTATAAAAGAAGCAAGGGTTGTTGTTGTTGTGTTGTTAAGAAAGGTCAAGGGAATGGTGGAAGTGTTATAGTTTGCGGACTGAGATTCCGTAGCACTGATTAATCATTATAATCCGCAATCAGTGGAGGTGGAATCCGGTGGGATGGTCAATACGACAACTCATTCCCGAGCTTCCCGAGGCGGTTTCTTATCAAGCGATATTGCAAATTGTCTGGCGGAGAAAGTCTTGCGTTCCCGGTGGAAGTTATCACCGCCGGGAAGTTCCTTTTATCACGCGTTGATTGATGGATGTCAGGTACCTTATACCTAGGACCGTATTAAGGATTGAAATAAAACGTGTTCGAACACGTGTGTCAAGCACTCATTGATATGCACGTTTTTTTTCATGAGTATTAACTTTTTCATCGAGTAGTTTTTTAATTTATTTTTATTTAATTTTTTCACAACATTTTGGCATTTAATCTTCATTAGTTTTGCCTTTGCAGGAGGAAGCTGTTTACGGCCCTATAGTTTCCGTTATTTTTTTTTATTTTGGTGGAAAAATTTCTAGGGGACATCAATTTAATTTTTGGAAAAGCCTAATAAAGGAAGGTTTTTTGTTTTCTGCTTAATCATAGAGCAAACTTAGGATATTATTACCGGTTCCTTTGAAATTTTGAACCCTCCGTACCCTTAAACTAGGGGTACTACGACTACCCGATGATTTGTTTCGATATCTAAATTTTCTGGGTTATTGCACGTGTGCCGCCATGTTTATAAGTCAAACCTGTAGACCTAGCAGGTTGATTATATTCTGTGGTGCTAATCGTTGTATATTTTTTTGGTTTCCCCGGTTGATGATTTTGATTTCTTTGCAAGTTGGGCCATTTCCCGTTCGACTATTTATGTTTATTTTTTCAAAAATAAACAATTACATTTTAGGAAAATATTTTTCCACGGTACCTTTTTTTGGGGGCTGAGGTATAGCTCAGTTTTGAATATTATTGCCCCCATGGCATCTTCATTAAAAAGAGTGAAATCGGACGTGAGATGGTTGACTTAGCACGAGCGAGGTCGTGTTGTGAAAAATCGAAAATCTTCTACTTAGATAATTAAAGTTCAATTAGTAAGTGGTAGTTCTTCAATACTTTAATTTACTGTTAGGTCATACAAGTTGAATATGCTGTATTATGGCATTTCACTTCTGGAATGTTGTCCGATCGTAAATTTCTTTGGTAAGTAAAGGGAAAGAAGATCATTTTGCCAAAGCATATAAATCGCCTAAAGGAAACGTACCTGTGATTTTAAATTGTGAAAATAATGGTACAAACCATTTTCATCTCATTAGTTATGACCTACTGTAAAGAGGCATGCTAGTTTACCCCGTAAATTGCGTTATTTATTTTTTATTTCTGGTGGATTTCTAGGAACCAATCATTTAGTTTTGGCAAAGCCTATAAAGGAACGGTTTTTGTTCATTCCACTTTTACTCAGGGGCTTAGGTTTTTTTCGGAAGATTTTGACTGTGCAGGACCCCCTTACCCTTACTTATGAGGATTTTAGGACCTACGGATGATTTTAGTTTTACCCGATTCTAATTATTCCGGGTTTGCCACGTGTTGCCGCTGTTATATATTCAACCTGTAAGATGCCAGGTTGATTATCATTCTGTGGTGCTTCTAGTTGTCTTTTTTATCTCCTTGGTTTTCGGTTGATGGATTTTGATTTTCTTGAGCACATTGGCCCATTTTCCGTTCCCGTATTTATTTTATTTTTCAAAAGTAAATACATTTTTAAAAGGAATATTTTTCTTAACGGAGGTAGGCTGCAGGTCACAGGTTTTGATATTAAAATGGCAGCATGGATTTCATTAAAAAGAGA
>JABUQX010026213.1:0-2500 GCA_015478945.1 Trachelipus rathkii
TGTTTATAATTATTATTATTATTATAACACAGGTCTGCGACCAAAAAACTGTTTGATTATTTCCAACTGATTTATATGTATTTTGGTGTGCTGAAAACGAAAAACCTATTGAAAAAAATCCTAGACGTCAGGATTTACCTCAAATCGCAAAATTCTCTTTTAATTTAGCAGATTTTTAAAAAAATACGTTCGTTTTCCGATTTTTGACATTTCAACTTCATTCAAACGCAAACTTACTATTAATTTTTATTTACAATGTATTTAACATAAACATATGATGTTTATATATATATATATATATATATATATATATATATATATATATATATATATATATATATATATATATATATATATATATATATATAAATATATAATAATATATTATATATATATATATATATATATATATATATATATATATATTTATAATATATATATATAAATATATATATATATATATATATATATATATATTATATATATATATATATATATATTATATTATATATATATAATATATATATATATATATATATATATATATATATATATATATATATTGAAGGAAGGGAAGGAAGCCATTTTAAACCTCAGTCATCATTGTGCAAGCCAAGCGTACAAGCTCTGACATGTGCGTACGTGATCTGAATTTCATGTTTGTTTCTCGCGTGTTCTCATTTCATCTCAGTCTGTGTTAGATATCGTCATTCACCAACCGTGTTTCTCCCAAGTTATTGATATGGCTTCACGGAAGTGTATTAATTCGCCAGACAGTTTTTGCGTATGTGGGTAATAATTTACAGTGTTAAAAACAACAGCAGAGTATACAGATTTTGTGGAAAAAAGTATACTCGTCACTTTGGACTAAAACTTGGAGATGAAGATAAAGTTTGGGCGCCTCATAAAATGTGCAAACGGCTGGATGAGGATCTCCGAAATTGGTTCAAAGGTAAGAAAAAAAAGCTTTACGTTTTGGGATTCCTATGGTATGGCGTGAGCAGAAGAACCATAGTGACGATTGTTTAGTTTTGTTTCTTGCAAATGTCAAGGCAAAAATTCCAAATGGAAAACTTTCATTTTCACTACCCCAATCTTCTCAATCTATAATTTACCCCATCCCCAGTTTTAATATTCAGCTACCTTGGAAGAAATATCTTGCTCCTTTGAAGATGTAGTTATACCTGAACCAGTTGATGAATCAAATTCTGATTTTGAAGATGATACAGGACCAAAATGTCTCTCAAGAGGAGGTTAATGATTTAGTAAGAGACTTGAATCTTCCCAAAGATGCTGCAGAGTTACTCGGATCAAGGCTCAAAAGCAGAAATTTATTGTTGCCTGGAGTGTCATTTTCGTGGTTCAGACATCGTGAAAAGGTTTTCTTGCCTTACTTTTTCCTGGTAGACAACTTGGTCTATTGGCACAGACGTTGAAGATTTAATGGGTCAATTCAAAATTCAATATGATTAATCTTAATAGCGTCTATTTATTGATTCTTTGAAAAGAAGCCTAAAAGCGGTATTACTCAATAACGGTGGTATTTACCCTTTCATTCTTGTATGTCATTCGGTACACTTGAAGGAGACCTACGAAAATCTGGAAATGGTTCTTCGGAAACTCAAATATGAAGACCACGAATGGCAAGTGTGTGGAGATTTGAAGGTCTTGTGTATGCTACTTAGGCAACAAGCTGGATTTGTCAAATATCCCTCTTAACTATTCCTATGAGACAGTCGAAACCGTACAAATCACTGGACGAAAAAGACATTGCAGCCAAGGGAGCTCTCAGTCGGTGAAAAAATGTCCTCCGAGAAATAGTACCTCCTTATAAAGTTTTACTATCACTACTCCACATTAAATTGGGATTGATGAAGCAATTAGTGAAATCACTTCCAAAAGATGGAGAATGTCTCAAATACTTGTGCTCCAAGTTTCCAGGTCTAACAGAGGCAAAATTGAAGGAAAGTGTCTTCACCGGACCGGACATTAGAAGGTTTATAGCTGACCTTGAGTTCGTGAAGACCATGACAGTTCCTCATAAAGAAGGCTCTGAAGCATTCAAAGAGGTCGTGCAGAAGTTTTTGGGCAACAACAAGGACCCTAACTATAAGGAGATCGTCGGACGAAAGTTCAGAGCATTTCAAGCTTAATGTTGTCTAATAAGCTTAAAAGTATATTTCCTCTATTCCCATCTCGATTACTTTCCTGAAAATTTGGGAGCTGTGAGTGAAGAACAAGGTAAAAGATTTCACCAGGTCATCAAAGAGATAGAGAGGAGATAATACCAGGGGAGATGGAGCGTTACTATGATGGTCGATTGCTGTTGGATGCTGCATAGAGAGACCCCAGATGCTGTCCTTAAACTTAAATGTACGAAGAGGAGCCATAAAGGCATGAAGAAACGATTTTAACATGTATGTACAAACATATTTTAATTTAAAGCTGACATTCATGAAATTTGTGCAATAAAAAAATCCAATTTATATGTTTATTTTCA
>JABUQX010026213.1:10000-15000 GCA_015478945.1 Trachelipus rathkii
TTTTATATATATAAATAATTTATACGTATATATCATATATATAGTATATATTATATCTTTATATATATTTATATCATATATACTATTATATATAATATATATACAGAGATGGTTAAACAATTTATGAACACACGAAAAGTGCATTTTTCATTTTTGTTTCTAATTAAAAATTTAATAAAAAGAACAAAATAAAACCTACTATCTTTGACCAAAGTAAGAATAAAAGGTGTTTATGTCTGTTGGAATTAGCCTCCTTACAACATAAAATTGAAGGACAAACAACAATCGATCTATCTCAAACCTAATTCAGTTCATATTATGACGAAAAAAGGTGTTCCCAGCCCCAGTCAATTGTCAATACGAAATGAGAGCGGCTAATAATGAAATAATCTTTTTTTAAGCATTTTTTGAGCCAGTTTTTAATGGAGATAAGAATGGAACTAATTTTCTTGAATTATTTTTCGTTCAGGAAATAATATTTTTAATATTCTCTTTATTATTATTCTATTCTAACCTCATTAGTTAAAAGTCTTTTGAAAGAATAGATAAGAGTGTAATAATAAAGTTTCATACAATTTTAAGAAATATATATATATATATATATATATATAATATATTATATATCAGTTATATATATGCAATTTATTTTTATATTATATATATACTATATATTATATATTATACTATATATATATATATATATATGCTATATATAATATATAATATATATATATTACTACTATAAGTATTATAATATATATATATATATATATTATATATATATATATATATATTATATATATACATACATATACTATATATAAAGTGACCACATTATAAAGCAATACTAAATACACATTCAATTATGAATGTTATATAATATATATATATATATATATATATATACTATATATATATATATATATTTACTTATTTATTTATTCAGCAAGCAAAGATACAAAGTTGATACAAAAAAACAAAAATGGTTCAAAATTATAAAATCATTACATGCAATAAAATCATTACAATTACATGCTTTTCAACAATAATACAACGATTAAGACTTAAAACAAATTTAACTTTATCAGTGCAAGACAGGATTTCTTAAACATAATTCTAGTGCTCGATGTTCTTATACCCAACGGTAATTTATTCCGCAAAGATATATAGCAACAAACATAACATTTCGCTCGTTTGCTTATTAAGCCTGGCCAAAGGAGAGTCTAGAGGTAACAGGGGTCATGCATACTGTAGACATGCATAAACAGCATGTCATTCCTTATGTCGTCAAAACCATCATATTTACCACAGAACAGCAATACATATATCTTATACATTTGTTCGATTGTCAAAATATCTAAATTCATTTACAAATCCACAGTGTTCTCATAACCCGGTGCAAGCATTATAACTATTGCATTCTGCTTGGTCCGCAGAGGAGAGACTGTCACAGGAGTCGAACTTCCCCACACAACCATGGTGAGAGCAGAGAGCTGTGTGTACACAAAAGAAAATTACTCAGATAATCCCGGAGTCAGCAACGGTCAAAATACTCCCCAATGACCATTATCAGATACCTGATATAGGGAAAGTTTTCTCACAATACTCTTAAAACATGCTTAGTAAACCCAAGTTTCTGATCCATTAAAAGTCCCATGTAACTACATGTTTCAACCTTATCAATCTTCACATTGTTAATATAAATATCAACAGGAAGTTGACAGCCACGCATTGAGTAAATCATGAATTTTGTCTTACCTACATTCAACACAAGTCATATTCCTTCTCAACCAGTCCGAAATCACTACCAGGTCCCCATTTACGAGAGCCGATACACACCTTTCGTCATCTCCAGCTCTATTCAAGACCGTATCATCAGCAAATAACACCAGGCGTGCCAGAACATATCGAAGGTCGTTAGCATAAACAAAAAAAACAAGGGTCCCAACACAAATCCCTGAGGAACACCATGTCTGACCGCACGAGGACGAGACTTATCACCCCTCAACTGAACATACTGTCGTCGATTTCCAAGATAAGAACACAAAAATCTTCCCACAATGCCCCTAAAGCCAAATCTTTCCAATTTCTGAATAAGTATATCATGTTCAACACAATCAAACGCTTTTGAAAGATCTAAAAATACTGCCATTAGAAATTTCTTCTCCTGAAACGCATTCAGAAAATTTTCTACAATCTTCATGACGGCATGAGTCGTACTTCTGTTCCTCCTAAATCCATACTGAAATGGATAAAATAGATGAGATCCCTCGATAAATCTGCTAACCCTTTTATGAATCAATTTTTCAAAAATTTTATTAAAATTTGGCAGGACCGAGATGGGTCTGTAATTATCGAGACATAACCTGTCACCCTTCTTATATATTGGGACCACACGTGCAATCTTAAGAGAGTCCGGATAACACAATGAGAGACAGTTTTTAATAATAAAAAATATCAGCATAGTAAGGCGAAATGAGGCCGAAAGACATTTCATTGCAAGACCGAAATATTAAACGTCGTCAATGGACATGTCTTATTCTTTAACGTCCTGATTAAACGCATCAACTTCATCTCCTTCATTCCCTGTTGATTGGAAATAAAAACTCTCCTCATTAATAGGCACACTAATCAAAAGGGCTTCCAGACTTCCTGTGGCAGGCTCTTTAATTTGCCAGGTTACATTTATAAAAATATCATTAAATTCATCAAACAGATCCGATCATCAATCATCATCATTAAACAATGTATCCTCATTCTTCCTATATTGCCTGACATTGTTGTCATTGCCCCCTGCCACATGCGCCCTAACTTTGTATTAACAAAGGTCCAGACTTTCATCTAATAGTTCCCATTCAGCAGACCTCAACACACCTCACAGTGATGAGTGAGCGTTTCACACCTTCTTAACGCGGTGGAGCCTTGACAAGAATTACCAAATAATGTTCTTATTTATATGAATTCTACGATAGTCAATTAAGCCTCGAATTTGAATTTTCATCTGAGACAGACAGATTTTTCCTAAATACAAAATCTGAGCAAATAGTCTTCATAACTTTAGATTCTAAGGATTTTTTCTGTGGTTAAAAAAAAAAGGATCAATTATATTTTGAAAAAAATCAAACTAAAAAATTTTCAAAAAGTTGGAAGTATACCAGAACATATTATTGTCAGCATATTCAATACTTATATAAGCCCGTAAAGCAGCCTTAAAAAAAATTCTAATTTTAGGTGAAACTGTGACTGGTCTAATTCAGATTTAATCAAGAACTCCACCCTACCCGCTAACTAGCAAAATTTCAGACCTGGTACCATCAATTAGGCAAAATGGTCTGCGGACATCACCACCCGGACTAACTTGGCAAATGAATTAATTTACTCTTTCAGAAATTCACCAGACTGCGTCAAAGATAGTAATCGAATTGCTTATGTGATCGGGTTCTCCAAAGAATATCGTGTAGGACCATTAATATAAGATAAAAATGATCTTTACAAAACTTGTCAATAAATATCTCATAAGAAGGCAAGTTTAGGGGATTTATGATTTATTTGTCACCTATAACAACAGTCCTCCTGCATTCGACAGTCAGCCGGTCAATATATTGAAAAAACATCTGATTAAACTGAGCTATCGAATCACTTGGGGGTCTATATATTGATAACAGCAAAAAATTAGAATTGTTAATACTGACCTTCATTGGTAGACATTCAAATAGTTCATTCACCGTACAATACTGTTCCATCACAGCAGACTGAACAACCTCCAGGACAAAAACCTTTATTCCGCCTCCATGTTTGTTACGATAAATATTATATACCTTATACCTATACTATATATAATATATATATATATATATATATATATATAGGGTATAATATATATATATATACTAGTATATATATATATATATATATATATTATATAATATAATATTATATCATAGTATATATATATATATATATATATATATACATATATATATATTAATGAAATTACTACATTAGGCATTTATGGAGTGCAGTATCCAATGATTCAACTCTTTCCGCCCTAATTTCCACATTCTTCTTCAGCTTGAGTACGCACTCCTTTACTCAAGCACCTTAAACACCATTGCAGACAACACTTTCATTTTTTTTTAAATCATCAAAATGGATTTCGCACAACTAGCCTCAGAGAAACTAAAAGGAGAGACTCCCAAAGATACTCCCTCAGCCATTAATCCCCCTTCTCCAGTTGGGAGTCATTGGGTTTCCAACCTCTTTTAGTGCACTGTCTTAATTCGTCGTTATATTTCTGCAATCTTCGCTGTCTTCAATTTAATTTCCACTTTGTTGTACACACTTCACTTCTTCTAGACTTCATCTGTTGCTCTTAACCGAAACTCAGGGGCCTGAATCATTTGATTGCGAACTTTACTCCGTTTCCTAATACCGTCTATATCCTCAATTTTCAGCCAATGGAGGATGCTGCGGATATGTACGATTTGGTGTCTTCTGAAATTTCAGCTCTATGGCTTAAGATTTCATGTCTTTCTACAACCAAATTCATATATTTTGTTTATTTATCATCTAACTCAACTGACTATTATAAATCCTTTGACTATCTAAACCCCAAAATAAAACACATTTCCTCTTCATCTCGGAAATCATAATTTTGGGCGGTTTCAACGTTCAAAGCCTTCAATGGCTTTCTTCTAGTTCTAATGATAGTACGGGTATCCCTGATCATTTTGCAGACGAATTCTACATTTTTGACCTTTTCTTAACTTCCAATCTTTCTTTTAATTCTGTAAAGCTCATTCCTCCTCTGAGTTTCTCCGATTACCATCCAATCTCTGCATCTTCTTCTATGTCTTCAAGTCTTCATCAGGAAAGATCTCCGCCTACTACTATAAGCAATTGAGCATTACTGACACTTCGGTGCTGTAAACTGGTTGAATTTCCGGTGGTATTTCTTTGATTTCCCATGGATAGTTTGAGTCTGCTTAGGTGTGGGGGGA
>JABUQX010026213.1:17500-30463 GCA_015478945.1 Trachelipus rathkii
CTATATATATATATATATATATATATTATATATATATATATATATATATATATATAATATATGTAGTAGTAGGGGAGGGATAATTGGACACGCGAAAGTGGACCCGCGACCTTTTTTGACCTTTCTGCCGGGAAACTTTTTGAGCCGAATTTTTTACCTTTTTTGCACCTTTTTTGACTTTTACTTTTTGGGCCTTGACCTTTTTCGAGTCCCAAATTTTTACCTGCCCTTTAACTTTTTTTGGGCTTCACCTTTTTGGGACTTTACCTTTTTTTCGACCAACCCTTCCGTTCCATGGGTCCTTTTTGGCCCACGGTATTTTTCGGGAAAACCCTAATTTTTTGAGAACGCTCTAATTTTTTTTGGCAACCCTAATTTTTTTGGCCACCCTAATTTTTGGAACCCTTCGAAGGAGGGTTGCGCCAAACGGTTGCGTCAGCAAGCCGTTGTATCGTAATTGCCGCCCCTATTTTGGCGCCGAACTAATTTTTTCGGCGCATGGGTCAATTTTTGTCCGCGGTAATTTTTGCTACCCTTTGATCTTCCGTGGGTCTTTTTGGCGCCGTTAAATTTTTGGTTACCTTTGGTCTTCCTGGGTAATTTTGGCCCCGGTAATTTTTTGCCGCTAACCTACGCCTACCACCTACCCCAGCCTACACATAGCCTAACACCCAGCCTCACATAGCCAGGTACACCCAGCCCTACCACCCACTACAATAGCTACACCTAGCCTCCACATAGCCTACACCCAGCCTACACTTAGCACCTACACCCAGCCTCCACATAGCCTACAACCCAGCCTACACCCAGCCTACACACCTAGCCTAACACTAGCCTCACATAGCCTAACCCAGCCTAACCACAATAGCCTACACCAGCCTCCACATAGCCTACACCCAGCCACCTAAACTAGCCTAACCTAACCTAACCTAACTAACCTAATAACCTAACTACCTAACCTAACCTAGACCTATACTAACTAACTAACTAACCTACCTCATAACCTAACCTACCTAACCTACCTAACCTAGCCTACACGTACACCTAGCCTCCACCCAGCTTCACCTAGCGCACCTATACCTAGCCTACACGTGCCCCTACAACTTTGATGTCTTAACCTTTTTTTTGACCATGATATTTCAGCTTTGACCCTGTCATATACCATGGGTCAATTTTTAACCCACGACTAACTTGATGGCTTTTAATGGTTCCAATCACCCGTAAGAGTACCTTGGGATGTTCTAATTAGTGTTCTATGAGTATTAGATGAGTGCCAGGTGAGTGCCAGGTGAGTGCCAAGTGAGTGCCAATGAGTGCCAATGAGTGCCAAGTGAGTGCCAATGAGTGCCAAGTGAGTGCCACATAGTGCCAAGTGAGTGCCACATAGTGCCAACTGAGTGCCACTTTTTTCAAGCCTTTTCTAGCCTCCCCTGAGCCTAGAATAGCCCTAATATGGGTATCTACCCCTAGGTAATAAGGTATGAGGAATCGAGGTGTATATTACAAACTGCTAGGATACTTCCTACTATGAGTTAGTATTTTTCTAGCACTTATACACACATTCACTATGACACTTATACACACTATGACACTTATAAGCACTTACACTCTCCATAGACACTTACATTAAACCATAGACACTTACATTAAACCATAAGCACTTACATTAAACCATAGACACTTACACTTACACTCACACACTCGATATTTTACGCCTCAATTTGATGCCTCAACTTTGACTGCCTCACATTAAATGCCTCGCATTAATGCCTCAATTGTGATGCCTCAACTTTGATGCTCAACTTTGATGCCTCAGCATTGATTGCCATCATTTGTT
Source organism: Trachelipus rathkii (assembly GCA_015478945.1). Lineage (NCBI taxonomy): Eukaryota > Metazoa > Arthropoda > Malacostraca > Isopoda > Trachelipodidae > Trachelipus > Trachelipus rathkii. The sequence goes on from JABUQX010026213.1 coordinate 19,338, forward strand.
GGCCTCATCTTTGATGACGTCATCTTTTGCGGTTCATCTTTGATGGTACCTATTTGATGATCTCATTTTGATGATCATCTTTTTGTCTACCTCTAGATCATAAGCTACCCAACAGGGCTCAGCGTGAGCCCTTCGCGCAAAGACAGCCAATCCCGCACCCGCAGGGTGCGACGCCGCGCGTCCGCCCGCTCGCGTGCGCCCGCAGGCGCATATTCCGCGTACCCGCCTGCCGCGTGCGTGCGCCGCAGGCGCAATATTTCCGCGTACCCGCCCGCCGCCGGTGCGCCCGCAGGCGCAATATTCCCGCGACCGAAAAATATGATATCAATGTAAACTATTGAAAAAAGAACTTCTTTTCAAATATACTATGGGTCATTCATTTTTATTTCATACTTAAACATTTTTATTAAAACATTTTCGCGAACTAATTATGGTCCATAAAATAGACCTTTATTTAAACACATATGATTTTATTAACATTATTTTTACTTAATACTTTTTACTTAATACTTTTTTAATTTATAAAATTTTTAAAAAATTGCTATGTAAGAAGAAAAATTCAGAGTGTCTGATATATAATCATTTTATTTTAACTACAATTGTTACGAAATTGTTGACTCCATAAACATTAACATTACATTCCTTAAAGCAGTAAATCAGTAATTCAATAGAGGTGTTACCTTCTAACCTAGGGGGGATTAGTAATGCTTTCTGGTTTTTACACTGTTTTACGTGGCTTTAACTCTTGTTTTACTGCTTTAACTTTCTGCTTTACTGCTTTAACTTTCTGCTTTACTGCTTTAACTTTCTGCTTTACTGCTTTAACTTTCTGCTTTACTGTTTTTAACTTTCTGCTTTACTGTTTTAACTCATGTGTTTACTGCTTTAACTCATATATTTATTAACATTACATACCTTAAAGCAGTAAATCAGTAAATCAATAGAGGTGTTATTACCTAACACCTAGGGGATTAGTATGCTTTTGTTTTACTGTTTTACTGCTTTAACTACTCTGCCTTTACTGCTTTACTCTCTGTTTTAGCTGTTTAACTATCTGCTTTAACTGCTTTAACTTCTCTGCTTTACTGCTTTAACTATCTGCTTTTTTACTGCTTTACTTTCTGCTTTACTGTTTAACTCATATATTTATTACATTATGTTTTCTTTTATTTTGTTTTAATACTTTTTATTTTTATTCTTTTTATTCTTTTTATTTTATTTTTATTATTTTACTTTTATTATTTTATTTTGTTTTAATACTTTTTATTCTTTTTATTTTATTTTTATTATTTTACTTTTATTATTATTTTATTTTGTTTTAATACTTTTTTATTTTTTTAATTCTTTTTATTCTTTTTATTTTATTTTTATTATTTTACTTTTATTATTATTTTATTTTGTTTTAATACTTTTTATTCTTTTTATTCTTTTTATTTTATTTTTATTATTTTACTTTTATTATTATTTTATTTTTATTATTTTTATTATTATACTTAGTGTTATTTACTTCATGCCTATTGCTATTATTATTTACTTACACAGATTTACTTACACTCACACCGATTTACTTACACTCACACACAGATTTACTTACACACACACACACACACACACACACACGATTTACTTACACACACACAGATTTACTTACACTCACACAGATTTACTTACACTCACACAGATTTACTTACACTCACACACAGATTTACTTACACACACAGATTTACTTACAGTCACACACAGATTTACTTACACACACACACACACACACACACACGCACACTCACTTCACACCACACACACAACGCCTCAACTTACACACCCACACCATACGCACATTCACTTACCATATAAGTATATTTAATTTAAAACATTTTATGTTTTAATTAAACACGTACATTTATATTACTCATTCAAATATAACTAAAATTATTTCAAAGTTTCTTAAAACTTCTATAATAAATCAATCATTATCTTTGAACAAAGAATTTATTATTAACTGTTATTACTTTTTGTTTATAATTTTATAACTAACAAGTTTTAAAATAACTTTTAGTAAAATTTATGAAATATAAAGAAAAAATATTTATTGGAGAATAAAAATATAAAGCAGAAAAAAATTAAAGTCAGCCCTAGCACCCTCTACACCAAGCTATGCCCCGTTTTGTTCTATTGACTTATTTACATCATCTTTAGCGATGTAATAAGTATAAAATAACAAAAATAATTCTTCTCTGCTAAATAACATGTATTTTATTAAAATCATTCTAAGTTTTTATTTAAAAATAACAATTATTCACTTCCATATTTATTCTTCACACAATGTGCACAAAAATTCCTTTCAAAGTCTCTTAATAATTTTCTGCATCTTCTTAATTGTTATGTATGTTCATTGACAATCCATCACGAGAAAACACGACCAGACAACCCGCACCTCGTTACAGATAACGAACTGACCTCTCTCTGTATAATGTGTTGAAATAACTACTTTAGCCTAAATTTAGGATAATCCGTTTTGTACCCCGGGGCGATTTAGGCTTAATTCCAGGTCAAAATATATTTTCAAACTGACGCTTTTTCTGTACAAATGTGGTGCAATAACTACGTTTAGGCCTAAATTTAGGTCTAAATTTAGGATTATCCTTTTTGTAACCCGGGGCGATTTTAAGCCTAATAAACCAGGTCAAAGGTAATTCAGTATAATACAAGAATTGGAGAATCAATGTTATTATTTTATAAATATAATTTCAACTGAAACATGCTGGATCGGTAAGATCTTTTAAGCAGGTAAGAAGGAAATGTTTACCTTTCTTGTGATTGGCCGAAGTAATCCTTATCTCTATATGACTCCGTTTGATTGGTCGAGAATTATTTTATCGCTTTTTGTTTTAAGGTATGAAAAAACATGTTTTTTCATATCCTGAGCCCTACCTCTGATTGGATGAAAATTATATTGGAGGATGCGTGTTTTAGATCCAAACTCATTTTAAAATCATACTCGTTTTGGCTCTTAAGCTGTGCACAAGTTCTCTGGTTTGTAATAAAAGTGTTCTATTTTCACTAAGTGTATATCATGATTCACCTTAACAGGTATACCTCAATACAAGACATTGTCCAATGGGAAATCAAGATCCCCGGTAGTAGGTTTCATTCTTATATAAAAGAAAGCCCGATGGATTTGAATTTTTCAAGTGTGCTACCCAATCACCCTGTTATAATACCAAGCGTATTTTCGTGAGTCCAGATGAATTACTTTGTATATGTAATCACACTGAAGAGTGGCTTACAGAATACTTTAAACCAATCTCAGCTTTAAACTGGACCGAAACAGTTATTAGCCTGTGCGAAGAAACCAGCGATAAGCAACTTACTCTATCATTTTATAAACATCAAAACATAATCAGCTTGGAAGTTAGATTATGGGTGCGAAATAATGAAACAACCGTATTTGAACCTACATCATTTGGATTCTACATTTCAGGCCTAGCGCAGATGAAATATATGTTAGAGGTACGTAAGCGCATGTTAATGCAGATGAAGAAGACATATGTGTTTATCTTATTAACCGTAAAACCCGGTTAATTTCATTCAATGGTTATACAGGACCGCAAGAATATACGCATTTAAGAAAACCCTGATCGATGATCCTCCTCTGCTCATCGATCGCTTCCTAAGTTCTATAGACGTACAAAAATTCATTTATCTACTTAGAAAACAATGGCAGGAAAGTATTTATGCAGGTGACCCAGAATGTAAATATACTATGATATCTGAACGGGAACTTTTTACGTATGTGTTAACTGAAGGTATTACTGAGACACGAAACTATATCATCGATATGATATAAAAATGCTTGGCATATTGTCAAAGAATTTAAAGAATTTTAATATAAATAGGCGAAAACATCAATGTGGACAGTGTAAATATATAATATATTCCCTGTATTATATTAATGTTAACCTTATTATAACCATTGTAAATATATTTACACGTTTGTATATATTTAAGTTCATCCTTATATATATATCTATATATATATATATATATATATTATATATATATAGTTATATATTAGTATATATTATATATCTATATATTATATATATATATATATATATAGTATATAATAATATATATATATTATATTAATATATATATATAGAATTACTTGTAAGATATGATTATTAAATTTCTAATTATATAGTAAAGTTTTTATTAACCTTATTTTTACTTTCTTAAATAAATATTTACATGTATGTTAAGAGTTTAAATAAACGAACTTGGGCTCAGGATTGAAAAAACATGTTTTTAATACCTTAAAACCAAAAAGCGATATATAATTCTCGACAATCACTATCGAGGTCATATAGAGATAAGGATTACTCCGTCCACTTACAAGAAAGGTAAACATTTCTTCCTTAGCAACTCGAAAGGTCTCACCGGATCCAGCATGTTTCATGTTTGAAATATATTATAAAAATAATAACATTGATTCTCATTCTTGTATATACTGGAATTACCTTTTGACCTGGCTATTTAGGCTTAAAATCGCCTGGTGATACAAAAGTTGTATCCTAAATTTAGACCTAAATTTAGGCCTAACACGTAGTTATTTGCAACCTGTGACTTTTACAGAAAAAGGTCGCAGTTGAAATTATATTTTGCCCTGGTATTAGGCCTAAATCGCCGCGGGCTACAAACGGATTATCCTAAATTTAGGCTAAAGTGAGTTTTCAACCCATTTTAACGAGAGAGGTTCTAGTTTCGTATCTGTACACGAGTGCGGGTTGTTGTGTTTTCTCGTGTTTGGATTGTCAATGTACATAGATAATAATAGAAAATCCAAATTATTCAAAAAACTTTGAAATATTTTTAGTTAACATAGAGCGAATAATATACATGTAAGTGAATAATTGTTTTTTTAAATAAAAAACTAGAATTGATTTTAATAAAATACATGTTATGTTAGCAGAGAAGAACTTATTTTGCTTATTTTATCCTTATTACATCGCACAAGACTGATGTACAAGCAGTAAGTCAAAAGAACAAAACGTGGCATAGCTTGGTGTAAGAGGGGTGCTAGGGGCTGACTTTACTGATTTTCTGATTTTATTGCTTTAAGGTAACGTAAATATATATGTTTTTAATAAAAATTTCATAAATTTTATAAAGTCTTATTTTAAAACTTGTTAGTTATAAAATTTATAAACAAAAATATTAACAGTTAATAATAAATTCTTTGTTCAAAGGAAATGATTGATTTATTTATAGAAGTTTTACGAAACTTTGAAATAATTTTGTTTCATATTTGAATGAGTAATCAAATTGGACGTGTATAATTACTCAGAAAAATTTTAAAATAAATTATTTTTTTATATGTGTAAGTGAATGTGCGTGTGTGGGTGTGTAAGTAGGGTGTGTATGTGTGTGTGGGTGTGTTTAGTGAGTTTGCGTGAGTGTGTGTGTGTTAAGTAATTCTGTGTGTGACTGTAAGTAAATCTGTTGTGTTTGTAAGTAAATCCTGTGTGTAAGTAAAATATGTCATGTGTGTATAAGTTAATCTGTGGTGTGAGTGTAAGTAATCTGGCTGGTGAGTGTAAGTAAACTCTGCTGTGTGTAAGTAATCTGTGTGTGTGTGTGCGTTGTGTGTGTGTCAACGTAAATCTGTGTGATGAGTTAAGTGGAAATCGTGTTGAGTGTAGTAAATTCTGTGTAAGTAAATAATAATAGCAATAGGCATGAAGTAAATAAACACTAAGTATTAATAAATAAAAATATAAAATACAATAATAATAAAAGAAAATAATAAGAAATAAAATAAAAAAATAAAAAGAATTAAAAAGTATTAAAACAAAATAAATATAATAATTATGAGATGTGAAATAAATAAAAATAAAATAAAAAGAATAAAAAGAAAAAATAAATAAAAAGTAAATTAAAACAATAAATAAAATAAATAATAAAAGTAAAAAATAAAAATAAAATAAACGAATAAAACGTATTAAAACAAATAAAATAATATAAAAGGTAAAATAATAAAAATAAAATACAAAGAATAAAAAGAATAAAAATAAAAAGTATTGAAAACAAAATAAAAGAAAACATAATGTTATAAATATACGTGAGTTAAGCAGTCAAAGCAGAAAGTTTAAGCAGTAAAGCGGATAGTTTTTTAGAAGAGTAAAGCCCGAGAGTTAAAGCAAGTAAAGCAGATAAGTTATAACGCAGTAAAACAGAAGAGTTAAGCCAGTAAAGCAGAAGTATAGTTAAAGCAGTAAAACAAGTGAGCAAAGCATACTACTCCCCTAGGTGTTAGGGTCAATAACACTCTATTGGATTACTGATTTACTTTGCTTTAAAGGTAATGTGAAATGGTTAATAAATATATGAGTTAAAGCAGATAAAACATGTGAGTTTAAAACAAGTAAAAGCAGAAAGTTTAAAACAGTAGAAGCAGAAAGTTAAAGCAGTTAAAGCAGAAAGTTAAGCAGTAAGCAGAAATTAAAGGGTAAAAGCAGAAAGTTAAAGCAGTAAAACAAGAGTTAAAGCAGTAAAACAGTAAAACAAAAGCATACTAATCCCCCCCCTAGGTGTTAGGTAACACCTCTATTGATTTACTGATTTACTGCTTTAAGGTATGTAATGTTAATGTTTTTAGTAAATTTCGTACAATTGTAGTAAAATAATAATTATATATCAGACACTCTGATTTTTCTTCTTACATACAATTTTTCAAAATTTATAATTAAAAAAGTATTAAGTAAAAGTATTAATAGTAACAGAATAATGTTAATAAATAATATGTGTTAATAATAGTCCTGTAATGAGTTACAGTTTTATGGTCGCGAAAATGTTTTTAATAAATGTTATGTTGATAAAAACGAATGACTCATAGTATATTTTGCGAAAAAATTCTTTGAATAGTTTACATTGATATCATATTTTTCGTTCGCGGGAATATTGCGCCTGCGGGCGCACGCGGCGGGCGGGTACGCGGAAATATTGCGCCTGCGGGCGCGCGCGGCGGGCGGGGACGCGGCGGGTCGCACCTGCGGGTGCGGGATTGGCTGTCTTTGCGCGAAGGGCTCACGCTGAGCCCTGTTGGGTAGCTTATGATCTAGAGGTAGAAAGAGTGAGTCATCAAAGATGATCATCAATATAGGTGGTATCAAAGATGAATTCATCAAAGTATGAGTCATCAAAGATGAAGGCAAAAAATTGAGGGATAATGCTGAGGCTTAATGCTTGAGGCATCAAACGTTGGGCATCAAAGTTGAGGCATTAATGCTGGGGCATTAAATGTTGAGGCATCACAGTTGAGGCATCAAAGTTGAGGCATCAAAATTCGGAGTGTGTGAGTGTAGTGTAAGTCGTCTATGGTTTTAATGTAAGTGTAATATGGTTTATGTAAGTGGTCTATGGTTTAATGTAAGTGTCTATGGAGAGTGTAAGTGGTTATAAGTGTCATAAGTGTGTTAAGTGTGCATAGTGAATGTGTGTATAAGTGTTAGAAAAATACTAAATCATAGTAGGAAGTATCCTAGCAGCTTTTAATATACACCAATCGAATCCTCAATACCTTATTAACCTAGGGGTAGATACCCATATTAGGGCTATTCGGAGATCAAGGGGAGGCTAGAAAAGGCTTGAAAAAAAGTGGCACTCAGTTGCATATGTGGCACTCACTTTGCACTATGTGGCACTCACTTGGCTCACTTGGCACTCATTTGGCACTCATTGGCACTCACTTGGCAATCACCTGGCACTCACCTGGCTACTCATTAATACATCATAGAACACTAATAGACCATCCTTAGTTACTTCTTACGGTGATTGGGAAACCATTAAACGCCATCAAGTTAGCGGGTGGGATTAAACATTGACCGCCATAGGTATATGACCAGGGTCAAGGGCTGAAATATCATGGTCAAAAAAGGTTAAGACATCAAAAGTTGTAGGGGCACGTGTAGGCTAGGTATAAGGTTGTGCGCTAGGTCTGAGGTTTGGGTGAGGCTAGGTTGTAAGTGTGTAGGCTTTAGGTTAGGTTAGGTTAGGTTGGTTAGGTTGGTTTAGTTAGGTTAGGTTATGTTTTAGGTTAGGTTTAGGTTTAGTTAGGTTAGGTTAGGTTAGGTTTAGGTTGGGTTGGGTTAGGTTAGGTTGGTTAGGTTAGGCTAGGTATGTATGTAGGCTGGGTGTAGGCTGGGGTGTAGGCTAGGTGCAGGCTGGGTGTAGGCTATGTTGAGGCTGGGTGTAGGCTATGTGGAGGCTAGGTGTAGGCTATGTTGTAGGCTGGGTTGTAGGCTGGGTGTACGGCTATTGGAGGCTTGGGTTGCTAGGCTATGTGTCAGGTTGGGTGTAGGCTATGTGGAGGCTAGGTGTAGGCTATGTGTAGGCTGGGTGTAGGCTGGTGTAGGCTATGTGGAGGCTGCGGTTGTAGGCTATGTGTTAGTGGGTGTAGGTGTAGGTAGGTTGGAAATACCGTGGGCCAAATTTGACCCATGGAAGACCAAAAGGGTAACCAAAGAATTAACGTGCGCCAAAAATTGACCCATGGAAGACCCAAGGGTAGCCAAAAATTACCTTGCGGACAAAATTGACCCATGGCGAAAAAATTAGTGGGCGCAAAGATAGGGGGGCAATACGTACAACGGTTGCCTGACCGCAACCGTTTGGGCGCAACCTTCTTCGACAGGGTTGCCAAAATCTAGGTTGCCAAAATTAGGGCTTTCCCCAAAAAATTTAGGGTTCTTCAAAAAATTAGGGTTCTCCGAAAAATACCGGTGGGCAAAAAATGACCCATGGAAGTCGAAGTGTTGGTCGAAAACGGTAAAGTCTCAAAAAGGTCAAGGCCCAGAAAAGGTCAAGGGCAGGTAAAAATTTGGACTCGAATAAAGGTCAAGGCCCAAAAGGTAAAGGCCCAAAAATCAAGGTCAGGTAAAAAATTTGGGCTAAAAAAGGTCGCGGTCAGAAATAATTTTGCAAGGTCGCGGTCACTTTCGGTGTCCAATATCCCTCCCCTACTACTTATGTATATATATATATAGTATATATAATATATATATATATATATATTTATATATTATATATATATAATATATATATATATATATGTATATATATATATATACTATTATATAATAATATATAATATATATTATATGTATAATATTATATATATATATATATATATATATATTATTATATGATATATATATATTATATTATATATATATATATTATATATATATGATGTATATATATTCATATATATATATAAGTATTATATATATTATATATATATATAGCTATATATTTATATATATATATATATATGAATATATATATATATTTATTATATTAGGTTACTATGGAGTGAATTGTGGTGCAGTACCAGCATTCAAGAGGTATAGTTATTATATTATATATATATAATATATATATATATATATATCTTATATATATATTAAAGTATATATTTATTATATATATATTATATTATATAAATAGTATTTTATATATATCATATTTAACTTATATATATAACTATATATATATTATATATATATATATATATATATATATATATATATGCTACTATATTATATGGATATTATTATATATATATATATATATATATATATATATCGGTATATTATTATATATGGCTATATAATAATATATTAAGTATAATATAGTTATATATTATATATTTTTTAATATTTATATTATATATATTATATATATATAATATATATTACTATAATATATATAATATATATAATATATATAGGCTATATAATATATATAGCTATATATATATATATATATATATATATATATATATATATATTATATATATATATATATATAATATATATATATTATATATTATATATATATATATATATATATTTTATATATATATATATTATATTATTATATATATTATTATATATTATATATATATATTATATATATGAGTATACTATATATATATATATATAGTATATATATATATATATTATATATATTATATATATATAAAGAACGACAAACCGTCGTTTGTACGGCAAATTAATAAGGAGAAAATTCGATGTAAACCTTCTATAATAAACTTCTAAAAGCTATATAAAAATTTTAACAACACCTTTATTTGAAAATATAAAAATAAAAATAAATGCTTCGAGCTATATGGTAGCAAGTTGCGAAATTTTCTCCTTTTAATGCAATCCAAAGGGAAGATAGATGATCCATTATTAGTATCTATATATCATTATATATATATATACTATATTATATATTATAATTATATATATATATATATATATATATATATATATATATATATATATATATATATATATATATATATATATATATATATATATATTATATATATATCTATATATTATATATATATTATATTTATATATATATATATATTATCTATATATATATATATATTATATATATATATATTATATATATATATCATAATATATATATATATATATATCTATTATATTATAAAATATATATATATAGGTAAATTTTCTAAGTTGGTGGCTTCTTTAAGAGCAGCACCCTATATAAGAGGATGGTATTTAGACATCTATTTGAAATGTTTTTATTCAACATAAGTAAAATTGCAATGAAAGTATAAAATTATAAAAGTCCTTCTTTTTGAGTACTCTCTCTCGTAGGCGAATTGTAGTCACAGCTTTTCCAGCGCGTTTTTTCCACAATTGCCTCCGACTCTTCGTTTAGTGCGAAATTTGTGATCGAAATTCAAGTCACAGCCTTTTCCTTGAAGTTTATCGCTTTCTTGCCGGGAGGATTTCTGAGAGAGTATCTTGAGTGAGATTTTCTTCTGATTCTTAATAATTTGATCTGACTTTATCTGACTGAAGAGTATCACAAAGAACGGGTTTATATATCTTTTCACTTTGACTTATGCTAACATTTTGCTCCTGTGCCGTCGCAAATCTTAGCTAGTACGAACGATAACTTAAGATTTTTCCATTGAATCGGAGTGCTAGCATTATTCTCTTGCGCTAACACGGAGTTGAAGAAAGTATGTTATAATAATTATACAGGATATAAAAATTAACCTTCATTCAAATATA